>VVHJ01025652.1:0-13113 GCA_015107715.1 Tylochromis polylepis
TGTTCACGTCCTCTGACAATGCTCTTCAAAATAAAAGAGGATATCAACCTCACTAAAATAAAAATGAGCCATCTATAATGCAAATGCACTGTTAAATTGATTAAACACATTGTACTTCTTTTAAAAGGAATTCCAACATTATTCTAAATACTTTAAACATTTTTATTTTACATTTTAACATTTTTAATATTTCAGCACATTTTAGTAAATGACATTTTTTTTTTAACCTGGTTACAAAGAAATAAGTTGATTGACTAAAATAAATAAACCAGTTAAAGAAAAACAGCAAAATGTACTAAATAAATCAATAGGCTAACACATAATAGATCGTGTTTGTTTATACATAATCCGTATTCATATGTATCATGTTGACAACAACAATGTTAATATCTGGAAATAAAAAAATATCACATTTATTAATCGTGTAAATTCCCTGCACCTGTCATAGACGTCCACATGTCGTCCAAAAAAACGACCCAGTCCAAAGTTCAAATATTGAACATCATATCGACGTCCAGGTTGGGTCACGGTTGGACGTCCAAATGGTGGAACTAGTTTGGAGGTCGTATTTATGAAATATGAACATCTTCAGAATGAGTTTGTTATTTTTTATACCAAAATACGTGGGATCAAATTGCTCTGTGTCCTACAAACTAAAATATGCTTGAGACTCCTGCATTATGCAATTAAAGTAGTAATCACCTTTATCTGGGTAATAGAAACACAGACTAAACCTATATTAATATAGTTTCTTAGTCACTGATTTAATGAGTCACATTTTCAAATAGACAAACAATCAGCTTTTCATCTCACATCTAAAATAGTCTAGATCCTACTACGGCACAAGATTACAACACAATTTATTACTACATAATACATAATAAATAGAAGCTTGAGTGTGGATCTATTGGCTCCATCATTTCTAATACAGCCATTTCTATTTTCATCCATCTGCTGCTAAATACAACACAGACCCAGCCATAAGTAGTGATGCGTTTGCGTCCATCGCGTGAAAGAGAGCTTTTATTTCGTGCCGTCACGTCACGTCTCCGTTTAGTAGCGGCTGTGGATGTGGAGGCGGGGAGCGGCTGTCCGTGGTGCTGATGGGAGTGATGCTCTCCAGTTCTGTGCAGCCGCTACTGCGCATGTTGTATGACAGGTACACGCAAGCCTCCATCTTGGGCATCCCAAGCTGAGGCGAAAGGGCAGCAGCCATATACACGTTGATTCAAAAATAACAACAAGCGGGCTCGGAAACCAAAACAAAAGAAAAAAAAAAATTGGCAATTTGCCGAGATGTAACTTTTCCCCTCAAACCAATTGAACAAATCGCTTCAGTGCAGCGAGAAGGAAACAGAATGGAAAAGAAAGGGAGCGAATGGTCGTGGAAGCTCTGTTAACCACTATTTGCACAGTCAGCTTGACTGGATCGAGATTTCTGAGGAATTGACAGGTGACAAAGCCAAACGGTAAGTAGAACTGCGTGCCGTGTTTCGTGAGAGATGACTTTTGTGTTATTTGTGTTCATAGCGTGCGCTCGTATGTAGTGAAATCGCATGCTCGTGTTCATATGTGTTTGCATCTTCTTCCTGCATTCCCCCATCCACCCCCGTCATGGTGGTCGCTGCTTGCTGTGTTGTGTTCACCTCAGTATGCTCAGGCTTCGGGCGAGTGTCAGCCTCTCTTACTTACTTTTCTCTTGTTAGAAAGAGACCGAATGCGACGTGCAGCCACAGGTTGTGAGAGCCCCGGTAGTCTGCGGATTTATTTTGCTTTGGTCCCATGTCAGTATTTTGTTGAATACATCTGAGGCCTTTCCTCATGGATTATTGGATTAAACAGTAATAACATAGCAAATAATCCAGTTTTAAGTGGAGATGTTACGAGGAATATGACCTATATTTATATAAATATCTCAGTTCCGCCAAGTGACATAGCTGGACTGTTAAATCATCAATATTAATATAATAAATAAATATTTGTTTATTTACCTAAATGTAAACCCTCTTCCTGGCAGAAATAATTTTCGGTGCTTTGTTTAATGTCCAGAATCTTAAAAAAAAACAACGCTCTGCTCTTGTGGCAGACTGGCTGGAATTGTTTATTAGCCCATGACCCATAGGGCAAACCATGTAGCCTGCTTGAGTCACTGTCAGCTGTTGCATGACAAAACCTCTGCCGTTTTAACTTTGCCCCTAGTAAAACAGAGCTAGGGCAATGTTCTTCAGTGGTGGCACACAGTTGAGTCAGACAGCGCCAAGGTCGAGTTATAGTTTCAGTTGAACTCACATTTATGCTTTAGTATCAGTCGGGAGGCCGGGTGATTGAGGTTTTTTATTTATTTTTTTTAAAATTTTGGTTGAGAATGTACACAGTTATATATCAGCTGGCTTCACTGATCTCCACTTTGGGACTGGGACCCAGAAGAGATGTCAAAATAGATATATTTAAGGGGTTGTGAGATGAGAAGAAAGAAAAAGAAAAGAAAAGCTGATCACTGACTTCACTCTTCAAGTTGTACGCTTCAAAAGAAGATGAACTATTGTAACTAAGATACAAGAAGACACATGCATAAGTATTAAGCTTTCAGAATCCCAACAAATATTATAAACCAGTGCGATAATGTTCAGCACTGTCAAGAATTTCAAATGTGTGTTATTTTGTATTCAGACTCTTTTATTCCCTACAGTGAAATGCATACTAGTTGTATACTTACCTCTGCTTCATCCTTCTCCTTATCAGGTAGACGTCTCCAGGTAGAATGTAGGAAAGAAGCTAAGATTTTACCTACAGAAATGCAAAGAGAAAGATTGCATAGAGAATTTGTAGGTTGCATAAGAAATTGTTTCTCAGAAATGTGGTTGGGTTGCCAAGTCCAACATTTGACACTGCTCCAGCTGTTGCCATCCGAGATGTGTGCATTAGCTTTTATATTATGTTGGCCAGTCCAGTAGTATCCAGCCCTCTGGTTTTCAGGAATTTTCTAAATCGATAAACCAATGTTGTCTTCGTTTGGGCAAAGTGTTTGGACGGAGCCAAAAGACATTGTACTCAGGGCAGTACTCAGTACTCAGTGTACTCAGGAAAGGATTTCTGTTGAGGAAGATGATGATCGATGTGCAGGCAAGGAATAGACGGGGAGTTGCTGGGTCAAGGCAGTGAGACTTGGAGAGAGAGAAACAGACAGAGAGTGTTTCTGTCTAGACGGCCTCAGTTAATACACAAGATATATGTTTGGATGAGTGTGCGCTTGTAAGGTGGTGTTGCTGCTTTGCTGTTGGTCTCAGTGTCCCCGTGCAATGAAAGGGCAACACTTCTAGATGGACAATGAATCACACAGGTACTGTGGTTGCAAGGTGATTAATGGCCTCTATCAAGAAATGCAAAAATGCTGTGTGTGCGTGTATAAGTGTGCATTTGTATAGTTTTGTTACTGTAAATACACAGGACCATATTATCTCTTAGTTGCCTTCAGTTAAGTATTATGTTGTAAGAAATGACTGACAAGCAGGAATACTCCAAGCATAAATCACTCCAAGTGTTAAAACATGATTGTTGAAATCTAAAAAATGCATTCGGAAAAAGTCCTATTAAGCCTTTTTTTATGTAAGTTCCACAGTAAACTGAAGGATATTGTAGGTGATATTTATTTCAGCTGTCCTTTAAAGGTTACATTCACTGACGAGTCCTCAATGACCATTGTTATTCAGGTGCAATGCTTCAGTGATTGAATTTATGCTTGAACTTGCTCTGCTTTATTAAACCTTGTCAGACTGATTCATCTGTATTTCAGACATTTACTGTATGTGACATGCATCTGGAGTAAATATGAATGGATGATGTAAAAAAAGTAAAGGGCAAAGTTGCAGTGTTCAGGAAATAACAAGCTCTGAAGCTTTGAGGTCTAACCAACAGGGAAGCCATAGAATAACTGTCACATACAAACAACAGCTGAGATTTGTGGAATGTGAAAAAAAAAAGATTGTATTCACAATTTGCAATCATTTAACGCTTTCATCTTTTGTTCTTGTACTTCCATTTTTATTTTATTCATTTATTTAATTAATTTTTATTATTATTATTTTTCTTTTACACAGGTTCAGATCACACCAGAATGGGCATGAGGAAGTTCGCCATTTTTCTCCTAGTTCTCTTTGTTTGCTTAGAGGGAGGATTTGCCAAAGAAAAAGGAGCAAAGAAAGGAAAGAAGAAAGGGAAGCATGTTTACTGTCCATCGTAAGTACTGTGTGGAATAAACAACACCGTGCTCTGTCATATTGGCCTCTGGCGTGGTGACTACACATGTTAGCTTGATGGGTCTATATGCAGTAATGCATACATTTTTCTTGTATACAAGTCGGAAAAAGAAAAGTAAGTATTTTTTGTTGTGAAATGTGTTTTCAGTCTTTGTTTTAAATCTATTTCTGAGTACATCACTTTAATCTCTTAGAAAACCCGAACATTTTCTCTGAGTAGTTTTTGCTTCTACTTGATTGGTTTCACCTCAGGGGTTCTGAGACCACTGGCTTGACAATCCAGTGAAATTAAAACTCAAAAACACCCCAAAACAAAACTAAACAAACAAACAAAAGAAAAAAACGGCGTTTGCTCAACATTATCACGACTGAAGTTGACCAAGGCTGGGTTTTGTTGCTAGTGATGTTGCTGCAGCCTTGCGCATCCATGAAAACGTCTTCTGATCTAACTGTTTTTGGTGGAAATTTGACTAGTCAGAGATGAGGTGCTTCAGCCTGTACTTGATCCATTCTATGGAAGCACCCTGCGTCTGTGCTGAAGCAGGCACAGTTTGTCAGGACAGTGCCTGCCTCTACTATGCCAGAGTAGGGCACGCCTTTCTGGATCAGCAGCGTATGCAGACACTTCCTTGGATAGCATTTATATGATTTGTCTCCTGCTGAACATGGTCAGGAAGGACTTGGTCAACATAGATGAACATGAACGGCCAGTGACCATTACAAAGCTGTAGGGAGCCAATACACAGATGGGAAACTGCTGTCATTTCTAGAGGAGGCTATACCTCATATTAAACATCCTGTATATAAATATATTATAGTCTTGGTCTATTAAATCTATTTAAAACACAAACTTACATTTATTTATTTATTTTAGTTTTGACAAGTATATTTCTGACCATTTGGTAAATAAATTGGAGATAAATTATCTGAATTTCAGGAGCGGGACCACACCTCCAAACATGCCATTTCTGGTTCGTATCTATATATGACACCCACAGCTCTACAAGCTGTTCGTTCTCGTTTTCGTACCCCACCCTCCCTCTCCTTTTTTTCAGTTCTTTCACTTTTCATTAGTACATGGGGATCTGCTTGGCCGGGGAGCCGCCGCCAGTCCCCTCTGAGGCCTTCCCCAAACCGCATCTCAATTCATGTTTAAGCCATCTGCTTTTATCTACTAAAAACGCTGTCAAACCTAAAATGAGGATGTGGGCCCAGCTAGTGAAATGGTTGTTATCCTAAGAGTAGAAGAATTACTAAAGTTGGTTTAAAAAAAACATATTACGAAGGTGCAGTGAATAGCACCAGCGCCACAAAGCTAGACGGTTCTGGGTTTTGAAACTGCTGGCCAGCACTTGGAGTTTTAATGTTCTCCTGTGCCTGTGTGGATTTTCACCCGGTGTTCCCACCTCAATGACTCTAATTAGGCTAGGCAGCTAAGAAAATGGATGGATGGCTATTACAGTGCTTTTTTTTCCCATTTAGTGTAAAACATCTTAGGTGTGGACAACAATTACCCTTTGTAGGAAAAACCCTGACCAATGTTGTCAGTTCAGCATGGAGCATGACAGACTTTGTCTATTTTACACCTATTTTCCATACACGTAAATAGATCTCAAGTTTTCATTGCCTCTTCAGTGCATGCCAATAGGTGATTCTCAGGTCATGGTTTAAACTATAGAAGTAAATACTGTAGATCACAAAAGGAATGTAATGTAATTATGTCCTGCGCGCTGAGTTATGTGTAATGTAGAGCTGCACTTCTGCATCTTCTTCCTTAAATGGTAACAAATGTCTCTACAATGAAGTCTTGAAATGAGGGATAAACTGTTTGATGTAGAAAATTGGCAAGTGGAAGCTGTATGACATGCTTTGTGTTTAATGCTGCAGATGCCTTTTTGGATCAACTAAACCACTTGGTTCAAGTTTAGCTCTTGTGCTTGAGATTGTCAGGAAGGTCTCTTAAAAAAAGAGAAGAAAAAAAAAGAGGTTTAGTGGATGGGAATTGTGTTTTACTTTGATCAGGGGAACCGCTGAACATATACACACTGCGCAGCATTCTTGTGTAGCACTTTAGCCCATCCTCAGTGCATGATAAGGTTTACATAATAATATGTATTGAGAAGGGTTAATTCTTTGGCAGAAGAATTCATTGCCACCCAGGAGGAGGATTTTAGTTTCCCCTTTCTCTCTTGCCAGATCCCCTCCTCATCCTTTTCTCTCCCTGTCCCACTGGATTTTTCATTAGTCAAGCACATGAAAACAAATTATGTTTGACTGATTGTCTTCATGTTGTTAATGTCTTTACTCTCTGTTATGGCGGTGATATTTTACTGAACATTGTTGTGGTTTTTCAATTTTGTAGGAACATTTAAAGTTGACTTAAACAAAAAGAACTACATAGCACAAAAATACATTATTTGTCTTGAGAAGTCATTTATACTTGTCACCTGTGCGGCAGATTAATTCATTCAGGGGAAATTCATTTTAGTCTATTATACTGAATTGAACTAATTGGACTAGTGCATTTTTATAAAGATAGTATAATATGTGTTTTGATCAAGCATTTGACTCATTTATCTTAAAAATCCCTAAATGTATTTAAAATGAAATATTTTTGCATCCTTTAGAATTTTTCACACACCCAATTGTTTTATTTATGGCCAAACACTTAGAAATTAAATGTCAGCACAACCTAAACTGCTTTTACTGTGTTTACTGCTCAATAACACATATTTGTATGAAAACGTGTTGAGATGATGAACACTGCAAATATTTCAAAATTCAGCATGTTGAGAAAAGTCTTCCATTAGCCCAAGGGATCTTGTCAACTTCCTCAGTCATAATCTGGAAACATCCCATAATAGCAGCACATTTCATTTCTAAACATTGTCTCAGTCTAACAGTTCCTTGGTGGTCCAAATCTTAAAAGCCAATTTAATCCCAGACTGGTAGCTCTCCCAGGTTATAGTTTAATCAAAGAGTATACAGAGCAGAAGTGAGTGCACTGTGCACTTTGTCTGTTCATCTGCCAGGAATTTGACCTGCTAATGTAATCGTGCCTCAAGTTCTCTCTCTGTCTTTTTTATTTGCAGACAGCTGTCATCTGAGGATCTGGCCCGGGTCCCTGCAAATTCAACCAGCAACATCTTGAACAGGTTACTGATCAGCTATGATCCCAGAATAAGGCCCAACTTCAAAGGCAGGTTTTCTGCTCTTTATCTGTTTCTGTCTTGTTTTTAATTTACATTCTAGCTGCAGTGCTGTCATGCTAATTAAAGAAACACATGCATGTGTACCTCCAGATTTCTTCTAAGAGTTTAATGCTGGAAGTAGGAATGTGGAGACATTAATCAAAATGCATTCCCTTGCAAATGTAACTTGTGCTTAAACAGTTACAGAAGGCTTGTGTTCCCGGGTTGACTTCTTGCAGATACTGCTGCATGGACAGATTTTAATAGACACTCGTGCATAGATCAAGTCGATATTTCTAAAATCTGTTTAAGGTTAGGAATAAGATTAATGAAAATCGCTAAAGCTAGCTTACAGACAAACCCCCCCCCAACCAACCGAACAAAAAAACCAGCCGGAACATGTTTATTTATTTTGTCACATCCTTGATCCAAAAAAGAAGGTTCTTTTATACAGTGCAGAACTACAAATTTGGCTTTGATTTGAAAGAATGCCTTATCTGGTACCTTTGTACAGTCATTTCTTTTTTCATTTTTCATTTTTCAAACCCCACAAAACATCCATCGTCAGTGTTTATAGTGTACTGTACACATCACACCACTGGGAGTACTATGCTTCAGTCTCACAGAAACAGCCATGAAAATAACAAAGAGGTGGCTGGTGGCCTCTTCGTCTGACTTTGTCTACCCAGTCTTCAGGTGGATCTGTAGTTTCCTGCCTCTGGCACTTGGCACCAGGAGCTGTATCCGGGACTTAATGTTTGATGTGTAGTGAGCCGACTTAGCGTTCTCCCTCACTCCCTGCGACTGGTCCAGCAGCCAAACATCTGCTCTTGATTTCAGGGTGTGCTGAAATCCTCATCCATTAGCATCCACATCATAATCTCCCAAATTAAGAACTAAACTATGCCTTATGCATTACTTTGCTCAAAGCTGTAACAATGCAAGCTGTTTTTATGGACCCTATAGTGAATTTTAATGTAATATCAACATTACCTTTGAATATTAATTCATGTTAACGTTTGATTTGTTGCAATTAATGCAAAGAAGATGTGAGCTCTATAACACCCCATAACTTGTGCATTAATTTTGTGACTTGCATGGTAGAATTTATCCAGTGAAAGTCATGAGCCTCAAGTAAACACCTCAAAAGGAAATAATTTATTCAAAGTAGGGTGAGCAGTCTGCATTCATCAAGAATTTTATTAGTTTATGCAAAAGGCCAAGTGGGGAGAGGTCCCAATATACAATGAATGTTTACAGCGTGAGCTTGGCAAGGAGATGGGATGATTTTGAGAAGGGATTTTTATTACTTTGCAATGTTGGGCCTTTCACAAATCCTGACCATTAAGATAATCAATTAAATCACTACGTACAATATGTATGGTTTAGGAATACATGTACAGGGATTTACAGAACAAATGCATTGTAAACTGCAGGCACAGTACTTGATAACTGCTTTGCTTTGAGACATGGACGAACCAGTTATTAGACACAGTGAATACAGTTCTCAAAATTACAATTTTTTTTCTCTTTCTAAATCCAGGAATTCCTGTGGAGGATAGAGTGAACATTTTCATCAACAGCTTTGGCTCAATCCAAGAAACAACCATGGTAAGGATTTGCTGCTGCGGCCTGACTGTATTGGTAATCAGTACTTCTGCCAATCAGAAGCAGTGAATGAGGGCTGAAAACTGCTTTGGCCAACAAGTTTTAGGGAGAACTCATGAGCATGTTTTCTAGATGGTATTAGAACTTTTAGCAGTGAATCATTATGAAGACTGGGGTTTGCATGCCTCATTTATCTGACGGCTTAATTGCTGATCAAGAAATGCAGTTTGAATACTAATTACCAGATTAAACTCAAGGACGAAGCTGGGTTGACTCTTGAGTACTTAGAAAGCAATAAATGGAAATTTCCAGTTTCTAATAAGTCTGGCTCACCTGGTGTGATATATCCAATCGTTCAACATCGTAATGTCACAAATGACCAAAATCAACAGTTTTATTTTATTCTTGCATGTATCATATAGTGCGTTTTACAGAAAGTAATCCAGGATGTTTTTACTACAAAATAAGACCCTTATTCCCACTTAGCGATAGTATAAGTTATAGCTTGTCATATTGTCACTCACAAATCATTTTTGTGAGGTAAATGTGATTAAACATAAAAATTTGACCTGAGTACAATCACATTTTTACTCAGATGGAAAGTTAATGAATACAAATCTAAAATTTACCGTTTTTGTAAGGCTGAGACATGTAATGACCTTCTTTCAGAAGCTTAGCAGACAAATCTGTATACGGTATTTATGTGCGTGGCAGCCAACATGCATTTCAGTGTCCTTCCCCATGTCCTGTTATTCAATGTTGTATAACTGATCCTATTTTAGTTATAGAACCTAAAGTTAGGTCCATAATTCTTTGGACAAAGAGACATCATTTGTTTATTTATTTTTCTTAACTTTGCTTCAGTACACAAACACTGTGAATTTAAAATCAAACATGTGATTTATGTGTGCACTTTGAGCTTTAATTCAAGGGCTTTTACAGAATTTTTGCATTAACTGTTGCGGGATTACAGCCATTTTTATATCTAGCCACCCATTTTCGGAGGCTCAAAATTAATTGGACACACTGACATAATTTTAAATATAAGATTAGATTTGAACATGTTGATGAAAATCCTTTACAGTCAGTGACTCCCTAAAGTAGAACCTTTAGAAGTAGAACCTGACGTCACCAAATGTTGCATTTAGTGTTGTATTAAATATCAGAAAAGCATGCTCTATTGGGTTGAGATGATGGGACTGACTTGCCCATTCAAGATTATTTCACTTCTTGGCCTTTCTTTTGCATTTCTTTTGCACTGTGAGAGGTTGTCCTATGTTTCACAGCATTTGACTAAATCTAAGCACAGAGTATAGAGCTGGACACTTCAGAATTGATCCTGCTACCTCGCTCAGCAGTTGTATCATCAGTAAATCCTATTGGCCTGGTTCCACTGGCACCCATACATGCCAGTGCTATAAAATTGCCTCCACCATATTTGATAGGTAATATAGTATGCTTTGGCTCATAAGCAGCTGCTTCTCTATATTTTTCTCTTCCCATCATTCTGGTCAAACTTAATCTCGGTTTCATCTGTCCAAAGGTTTTGTCAAAACTGTGCAGGCTCTTTTAGATTATTTCTGATAAAGTCTAATCTGACCTTCTTGTTCATGAGTCTAAGTTGTGGTTCCCACCTTGTTATTTCTCGATGGTAGACTCAGACAATGAGATGGCTACCTTCTTGATGTCTCTTGTTTGGCTGCTCCATTTTAACAAAATATTAAGGAAACTGGCCTTACATGGCCATTAAACTGCTTGTCATTCAATTTTCCAATTAGTTTTTGAGAACTATGTAAAAAAAATGTCTTTAATTCCTAAACGTTTTTTTTTATAAAACCCCTTAAATTAAAGTTAAAAGTCTGCACGTCAATCCCATTTTTATTGCTAAATTTAAAATACACTGTGGTGGTGTACAGAGACAAAATTACACAAATGTCTTTGTCTTTCTCCAACAAATTATGGACCTTGCTGTATTGCCATTCAAACAAGCAAATGTCCAAGAATGATCAGTGTTCAGCAGGGTTAAGTGTTCCATCATGCTCGCTTTTATGAGTCATGGCACTCTGAACAAAGTCTTGGATAATATGTCCTGGAGTTGGCACTGCTTGAAAATCTACCACACGGGGAAAAAATTGGCAACAGATAGGGTAGTGTGTATTTGCTTATAAAATACTCCGGTCAAGGGTTTCACTCTATTATAGACCACTTAGGATGATAAGTAGAAAATCTTTACAAATCACAGGACACAGAGATGTTGGAAGAAAATGAACACATCAGGAGGAAACAAACAGGAGGAAATGAAAAGAAGAAGGGTAATGAAGAATAATACCAACACAAGATCAGAAAGAAAAGAACCAACAACTGAAGACTTCAAGTAGAAAAGAGCTGAGGAAAACGAAGACCTCAACGAAAAAGCTTTGACCAGTGACAGAAAGTGTGAAAAACAGACACCATGTTAGAGAGAGAGAGAGAAACAAAGGTAAAGTGAAATGGATGGGAGAAAAAAAAAGATTAAATTAGACAGTAGGAGGCCAAAGATCATTAAGATGGATAATGGAAGACAGGGATGAGGAAATTGAGTAGTGAAAAAGAATAAGATAGAGGAAGAGGGAATAAAATTAAAAAGTGTGAAGGTTCAAAGTGTGATGAAAGCAAAAGCATAATAAAGACAGCAAGAGGGGGAATAATCTCAAGAAAGAAAGACCATAACAGCAAAGAAAAAAAGAGAGGCTCAAGAAGGCAAGAACAAGAGCCAGGAAAGAAAAAGTGTGGGGAAAAAAAGACATGGACAAATGCACAACTCTCAAATGGCAGCTTCTTCCGTTCTTCCTTTTTCCCCCTGGACACCCAGCATAGGCATAAACTGAATGAAAGTGAGGAAGGTTTGAAACAAATCCAGCAAGAGGAGGAAGAGACAGCTGGTCACCTCTCCCCTCAATTTTTCACTCTGTGGGGTATCTGATCTCAGGAAACCCTCTTTCATTATTCACACCTCCCTCCACCAAACACCACCAAACATTCACTGTATTTAAAATACCTATTTTCACCTTATGATTATAGTCTTTAGAAAAGAATGACTAATTTTCTTTGGAGATGGAATAAATTGTCGCTATATAATTTTTTACTGCTTCTCAGCTTTAGTTTCCCTCAGTGATTATAGCAAGTTGTTGTGTTAAATCTCTCTGGAATCGAATGTTGTACTGGCAGCTTGATTGTGAGCCAGAAGGAAGATATATTTCCTTGTCTGGTTTTTAGAAGAAGGAGATGGTGTGGGAATTGGCCCGTGTCTCCCTCAGACAGAGAAGAGCCACCAGAAGCTATTTGTGTTGTAGCTCGAGGACTAGTTCGACACAAATGTCTAAGATGTGGTTGTATAGAAATGACAACTTGTTTTCCAAAAAAAAGATATCAACAGCATGATTGCACGTTTCCCGTTTCAGAGGAAAATAATGCATCATATGGGCTGCTCCTGAACTGTTTATGCCAAATTCTGACCCTGCCATCCGAATGTCAAAGCAGAAATCAAGACTTAAGAGACTAGATAACATTTTTCCAATCTTTTATTGGCTTATTTGAAGAGTTTCAGTCAGGTTTCAGAGCTCATCACAGCACAGAAACAGCTTTAGTGAAGGTTACAAATGATCTTCTTATGGCCTCTGACAGTGGACTCATCTCTGTGCTTGTCCTGCTAGACCTTAGTGCAGCGTTCGATACTGTTGACCATAATATCCTATTAGAGCGATTAGAACATGCTGTAGGTATTACAGGTACTGCACTGCAGTGGTTTGTATCATATCTATCTAACAGACTCCAATTTGTGCATGTAAATGGAGAGTCCTCTTCACACACTAAGGTCAATTATGGTGTTCCACAGGGTTCAGTGCTAGGACCAATTCTGTTTACATCATACATGCTTCCCCTAGGTAGTATCATTAGAAGACATAGTATACATGTTCACTGCTATGCAGATGACACCCAGCTCTATCTGTCCATGAAGCCAGATAACACACACCATTTAGTTAAACTGCAGGAATGTCTTAAAGACATAAAGACCTGGA
>VVHJ01025657.1:5560-23085 GCA_015107715.1 Tylochromis polylepis
TGGCTCAGAATTTAAAGCCTGGGAGAGAGAGAGAGAGAGAGAGAGCTGCAGTGTGAACCACCAGAAGTACAATTTAATATCAGCTTTGTAAATTGACAAACCTGCCTGGAAGGAGTACACAGCATGAACCAGCACTGTAAGCAGTTACCATACGGTCGCATATCTGCTTCTGAGACTGTCTGACAAGCCAGACTAAAAGGAACAGAGTGTGCATACAAGCTCTACATGGTCAAAAAAAAGTCCAGAATCTGGATATATTCTCACACTTGATATAAGAATTACAGACATGAAGATGTTTCTTTATTATTTGTGACTAAATATGGTCACTTCTGAAAAAAAGAAAAAAGATTGTGATCCATAGATCATCACACTTGAGGCTTCAAAATGTAATTCACAATACAACAGGTAAAAGGTTTAAAGGATAGTGCCATGATCATCATCCTGGTTTAGCATGTTAGTGTGCTAACAATTCCATTCAATTCATTTTTATTTAAATAGCGTCAAATCACAACAACAGTCACCTCAAGGCAGTGGCAGATTTAGAAAATTTTACATGGGGGGGGCAAAGTATGGGCAAGAGGTCTAGGCAGGTTGGCACATGCCTCTTCAGTGACATATGTGAAAATGCCCTATATGTAAATGAGGTCAGCAAACTATCCACAAAAACACTTTACAATTATTTAACGTATCAGTAACTTTTCTAAGGAAACAAAGACTATAAGAGGCTTTTGGACAAACAAGCAATTAATTTTTACAAGTCTTTTAAGGACATGAAAGTTGGCAGGGCAAGGCTGTACAGTAGGGGGGCAGTTGCCCCCCCGTAGATCTGCCCCTGCCTCGAGGTGCCTTATATTGTAAAGTAAAGACCCTACAATAATAAAGAGAAACCTCCAGCAATCAGATGACCCCTATGATCAAGCACTTAGCGACACTGGGAAGGGAAACTTTTAACAGGAAGAAACCTCTGGCAAAACCAGGCTGAGGGAGAGGCAGCCTTCTGCTTCAACTGGGTGGAAGTGAGGGGAGAAAGACAGGACAAAAGACACCCTGTGGAAGAGATTAATAATAATAAATGATTAAATGCAAATTGGTGTATACACAAACAGAAAGTGAAAAAAGGTGAGTGAAGAAGAAATGCTTGGGCATCACTGCATCATGGGAATACCCCAGCGCCCTCGGCCTAATGTAACATAACTAAGAGAGGATTCATTGTCACATAATCCAACCCTAACTACAAGCTTTATCGGGTGGACTGTGACCATCTGCACTTTATTTATCCCATGTTTGTCAAATTATTTTGTGACAACAGATGAAGTGATAAATCTGTGCTTGTGGCAGCAGCACTGAATAAGTTGGTTAGAGAAGGTGTTCTGCTGCCTGCCGATTGAAAGCTGCAGAAGGTGGTCAGGGATTTTCCATGATGGATAACAGTTTCCTCAGTGACCAGTCACCAGGTCTGATGCTGCTCCCCATGCTTGGATCATCAAGTTACGGACCCCTAGACACAAATGTAAATGCTTGGTGGTTCCCAGTGTTGTGTGTTCTTGGTCTTCCAAAAAGGGAATGCGCAGGGAATGTTGTTGATGTGGTCGCCCAGAGTACTTAAACTCCTTCACATCAAGATAATGTCTCAGGATAGACACAGGTTGTGTAGCCATCCTCTTCTTTCTGAAGCCAATCAGCATCTCTTTGGCCTTACTCACATTACCCATCAGCACAAATTGGGTTTTGGCGTAAAAAAAAGTACTGTCGATATTTACAAAGACAGTGCCGTGACAAGATGTAAGAGGTGGGAGATAGATTTTTGTGTCTGAACCTGTTGCTTATGTATTTTTCAGTTTCTTTCTTAACGCGCAAAATACAGGGAAAAATATTTAAATCAAGAGCACAAACTGATTTACTAACATTAGCAACATGCAATTTACTTCTAATTATGCCAGTATTTAATGCAGAAAATAAGCACTTCTCATTTTTGCACTTTTTGCCCACGTTTAGAAAACAGCACAACTTTAAAAGAATCCTCTCTAAAACTAACCACACCTATAAGCGCTATCTGGGGACTGTGCTCATACATTATTTTGCTCTGTTTACTAAATCTGGACCTAAGAAGCAGATCGTTCTTCCATGTCTCTCCACGAAAGCATCCACTGGTGCTCTGTACTCCTCCTGCTTACCTCACTTCCACACCTCCAACTGCTGCAGAATGTTCAGAGTATTTCAGTAAGTGGCATGACCTTGGAGTGAAAGTTTGAGGTGCATAAGGTGAACAGGAATGGAGACAACACAGAGACCTGCAAAACCTGCGGAAAACCTCAGTAGAACATGATTGCTTATACAGCAGACCCTGCTAAGAAGGAACACATTTGTGTGTAGCTCTATGCAGCCATCAGCAATGTTCACTTCATTGTTTTGGATGGTATTGTTCAGTTTTCACAGATCCCACACGTAGCCCCTACCAGCTAACAAGCCCACACAATCTGACAGTACACTGCCTGCCTAGAGCAAGTGAGGAGAAGTAGTGCATACAGTAGAGCTATAATTACAAAGTAAGCAAGCATATCAAAAAAGTGATTTCAATTAGAAAGGTGTTCCATGAGGCTTGCAGGACAATAGGATTGTGTTAGTTTATGTGGCAGCCACGAATATTTGGTACTTGGCATAATGTTCTGCAGATAGTCTGAAAAGGCTTTAAAATTACTAAAGGACAAAAAGGAAGGACTTCACTTCTTTTCTGTCCAAGCTTGGTTTCAGACAATCACACAGTAAATGATAAATTTCAGCTCCCACAAACAAAACAAAACAAATCTCTTAATAGGACTTATGAATAAATCAGACAATTGCATAACCCATTCCCCTGCTTGGTGCAAAATTATGGCCCTGTTTATTGGTATTTGATTTGTGTCTCGACATCTGCCTTGATTTTTTTTTCTTTTATTAGAGGAGTTTACGGATACTGAATATAAATGACAATTCTTTTTTTATATTTCCAAGTCTTTTGAGCTGGCATCATGTAACTGAAATGAGAATCCTGTCAGCAAATTTTGAGATGAAGCATAATAATTTCCTGCGTGATATGCGAGGGAAAATCTATGCCGTTATTTTTGTGCCTCTATTCTGAGCGCACGTAAATAATTTTTGCAAGTACAAATGTTGCATTTTGAGGAGAAAATTATTTTGAGCGAACAAAATTCATTGCTGCGTGCAACAAATGTATTTCAGTGTTTGCTATTATCCATATACACACACAATAACAGCCCCTCTCGCTCAGTTGTTGGCATTTGCTCTTGCTCAGGTCACTGCTGACAGACATCTGCAGACCTCCTCTCAGCGTGTCGCTCCAGCTCTTAACATCTCTGCTCCCTGCATGCTCAACTCTTTCTGTACACCTTTAAATGTGCCACAAAACCAACCAATCACAGACTTGGATGCGAAAATTCTGATTGGCTGTTTTGGTCTCCAATCAGCTCGCTAGCTACTGCATTCAGGAAACACTGTCCAAAGTGTAACTAAATCCAGCGGAGTGGTTTGGTTTAAACTAGATTAAAACCAACAATGGTCTTAAAAAATGATATATTTTAAAATAAAATAATTAAACATACTAACTGAAAATTATTTACGTGCGCTCAGAATAGAGGCACAAAAATAACGCCATACAAATCAACAATCAGAAAAAGAAAACGCGTTTTTCCTCATTGGCATTTCCTCTGCATTCTACGTATACGGTGTGTTTTTCTCTCAGTTGTACAACACACAGTGCTCCTTCTGATGTGATCCCGTCTTTAGGGACTCCGTGTAGAGCACTACCTTCAGCCGAGACAGGCTTCGAGTTTCTTGGCATGCCTGGAGGCCCAAGTACCTTTGGTGATTTGGGATTTGTTGCAAGAGACTTTTTCCTGTGGTGGCAGCATATGGGAGGTGAAGAAGCTGCACTGAGCTAATGACCCATTCATTTCTGTTGACAGGATGCTGGTGAATCTGGACTTAGGCCATATCCTTGGGTTTTGTGTGGTCTTTTGCAGCCACGCTCTTAGCAAGGGTAGTTTAATCCTCAGTGGCTCAAACTTATTTGTTGAAGACGAGCAATTTGTTTAGCAGTCCACTCAGTCTCCCGAGAAAGCTCAACAACTGAAAAAACGTGAGGTGGAAGTCTGCACTCTGAATAAAACTGGAAAATTAGCTGTCAGACACAATATAAGGCACCAGGATTCAAAAAAGAAATATAAATAAATAAAAGAAACAGTCTCGTAAAAAGACTCAAGTCTGAAAGAAAAAAACCCCATACATATCATGTGGGAAAAATATTCAATGTAGATGGATGGACGGAATAAGTGGACATTTGGCATGTGGATATATCACACCTTTGGTCAAGTTGGTAATAATACTAATACTCCTTACTTCACCTTGGCCTGTTTATATGCTGCTTTTCAGTTTTCAAGTTAGAAAAAGAAACACTGAAACATTGCAAATGGGTTTTATGCTTGATTAATAAGGAAGTTGGTGTAGCAGTAAAAATGAAACCACCCTCCCAATTCAAGTGCATAATCTTTGCAAAAAAAAAGGCTTGATGCATGCTCAGTCATCCAGGTAAGTAAATCCCAAAAAGTTTACTCTGTTCATCTGGATGTAGCGTTTTCAGTGGGAGAAACGTGGATGAGTAACGAAATGTTTCTTCCACTGAAAATGCTACGTCCACATGAACAGAATCAACTTTTTGGGAATTGCAAAAAAAAGTTTTTGTACGTGCTATATTTGAGTATATCTGAATAATACCAGTACTGAAATAAATAAATCAGTAAATTGGGAAATAAAAAATGGATATGTGTGTAAATCTTTTGTGGAATTTGTGTTTTTTAACCCTAAGTCACCTCAAAAACTCTGGCCACCATTCATCCGTGGTGAGTGTACCCAGACAGCAAAGTGACTACACCGCCTCTGCCCTGGAGTTATTTAGCTATGTGTGTAGACTGTCAGTTTGCTGTTTACCTCAGCGGGCAGGAAGCATCCACGTCTGTATACTCTTGTCTACATACTGTCTATATACTCTTGAGGAGGCTATGATGAGTCAATGAGTCAGTGAAGCTCACTTCTGCTCGCTGACAGCAATACAGAGGTGCCTTGTTGAGGATTTGAGTTGCTGTTAGCTGGCGTTAGTGAAACTTTCTTTGAAGTGGACCTAAATTGTTGAAGTCGGACACTTTGGGAATAAACTTTCATAAGATATGAGACTGTAATCAAACCGTTAATCAGAGGAAAAGCCTGATTTTGAGGACACTTGAGTGTAGTGTTAGCTGGCATAATGTTAGCTTATAACCAGCTGTTTAGCTGGCTCATTGTCAGCTCTCTGGAGTCAGGAGGGTTGCATGTCTAATTGGCTGACAACAAGTTGTCGCTTGGCTTCATGTTTTCACTTCATTGGCATAAATCTTCATATCTTGAGTCTGAAGGTGCAGGCATATATTAAAAAATTGCCTTCACTGCATGCAAATGTGTACGAGTTCAATTTTCTCCTCCATCTTTGGCGTATTACGTATTTGGCCGATCTCTAGCCACATATGTAAAACGTGATAAAGCAGAACAGCGATGTCCATTTCACTCACTGTATTAAAGGTGGCGGGGCAACATGGTGACTTCCACAAACTGGTGCCTGCTCCTATGTATTTTTAATGGATTAATTCTAAATTCATGAGAATGCATCAATTTGTTGTATGACTTAATATACATTTTTTAGTGTGCAATTATAAGTTAATTTTTTCTGTTAAATAAATGACTGACTGTACCTTAAACACAAGCAATTATTTTGATCATGTTTTCCATTACTTTTCCCATTATTTTAGGTTTTACTGGTGCTTTTTATAAATTTGTCATGTCTAATTGGTCTCCGTCTTTTGGCTGCTCCCTTTAGGGGTCGCCACAACAGGCCATCTCAGCCTATCCCTTGATTTCTGTTTCTTCAGATAAACCTTGTTATTATTCTGTGGTCTTCCGCTTTTCCTCCATTTTCACCATCCTTTATTCAGTATATCATATTATCACTACTCTACACAAGCCCACCTTACCTCTCTGACACTGTCTCCAAACAGCTCAAACTGAGGTGTCCTACTGCTTTCTAATCCTGTCCTTCCTGGTCACTTCAAATGTCTTATCATCTTCAACTCAAGAAAGAAAATTCACCTAAAGTTCATACTGCTAACAATGTAGTAGTAATATGTAGTAATGTCGTAGTCTGCAGTTGACATCAAAATGAAGGTCAGGTTTGACTATGGGTACAGTCTGAGCGTAATTATCCAAATCCTGTCCAACACTACAGAGCCCTGTCACACATGCTATCTATCTATCTAGCTATCTATCTATCTATCTATCTATCTATCTATCTATCTATCTATAATTGTAGTGTATTTATCACTCCTCATATGAAGTATAAAGTATAAATTAAAAAAAAAAGTATTGTTTGAGAGCTCACTGGAATAACTACAGAGCTCACCTCGCTCGCTTCTAGTTATTCTAACTTTCTGATTGTATACTACCAAAACCAGGTGTTTTTGTTGTTTTATTCCAAATGCCCATTGAGACAGTAAGCCTCCTATCCTGAGTCTACTTCAGTTTGAGGTTTCTTCTTACTGAGAGGGAGTTTTTCCTTCCCGTTGTTGCCAAGCGCTTGTTTGCACAAGGAGAGATTGTTGGGTCTCTCAAAATAATTCTGTAAGGTCTTGACCTTACTATGCATGCATCATACCCTGAGATGACTTATGGTTTAGCGCTACATAAATAAAGCAGAACTGAATTATTTATAGCAGCCAGGGGAATTTGAAGCAAGGAAAATGGTGGAAAATAAATACTGAAATAAAATGTAGCCGGCATGGTACTTTTGCTGTGTAAATGTTAAAGCTGCAGTGCTCCTCATGACTATCAATTTCACTCTTACATTGGAACTAGATGCCTTAGCGATTTGTGTGCAGGAGACAAGGAATCTGTCCACTGGCAGCAGACAGATGTAGAGTATGTGGCTGTAACAACTGAACAAAACTGCAGATGAATTATTAATGCACATTTGTAAGCTTGGATAGGCAATGTTTATATGGCCACATCAATGCACATAAGTTCTGATGCCTTTTGAACACGTTGCCAGTTCATGGGTTCTGTTTTCGTGAACTGTTTGACCTTTTGTGTATGTTACCCATGGTATAGTTTATACTGTCATTTTACACGGTAGATGCGTGCACTGATGTGGGTACAATGTCTACACAAGTTGTGGCCCGTCTTCATGGCAGAGCACTGATGAAGGTGGTCAGGTGGAGGCCGAGCTGTCAAACACAGAAAGAGTTTAGAGGCTACATCTGTCACAGTTGTGTCAGAGCACTCAATGCGCAGCGGGCGAGAGGGAAATAAGGGCGAGGAGCCATTTTACAGCACAGTGCCCCGCTGTTTATACACCACTCAGAAGCTGTTCAGCTGGATTGTGACTAGATTTTGACAAAATTATCAAGGACCAAAGACTACAGCTCTGAACATTTATTTTAACCCCCCGTGCTTTGTTCAGTGCCAGAAGTCACTGAGTTGAAAAAGAGAACCATAAATCATAGGCTACTGAGGTGAGATGTTAGCTAAGAAAACCCATGAGTAACAAATTGGGAAAATATTAAATGTCAGCTGGTGTCTTGAAAAAAACATGAATGCTGGAAAATCCCCTCAGTTTACACATCAAAGTCAGTATAAAAGCTTTGCATGACACTACTGTGTATCTGCTAATAAATACTGTAGTGCAGCTGACAAAATACACACACACACGTACACGTGAGCACATGAATTTCCCAATGCCTCTTAAACCTCTTACACTTGTTGCCATGTTTTTTCCCCCAAAACTGAACTGACTGAAAAAATGAAATAAACTGAATTGAAATAATTATAATTAATTAATTTTATAATTATTTTTTTAAACACACGCGCACACAGTCCTCTGTACCTGAAAGTATTTCCTAAGATATAAAAAAGACATTCCCCTGTCTTACTAGTTAGTAGTTGGTTACTAGCACTTTTAGTAATGTTAGGGTTTAGAAACTGTTTCCTAAACTCCAGCAGATTTAGAAGGTGTGTGAATTTATTTATTTTTCTTAAATATATTTGAGCACAAGGTTTTATGTCCAGGAAACAAGAGTTGTGAGAGTTATAGGTTAATAGATGGCCATGAGAGCTTGCAGAATACTTAGAAATACCCAAAGTGATTATTTATTACTGTTTTTAAATATCATGAGAATCGTTAAATTATAATAAAAATATGCAATATGAATTTTCATTTAAATCTTTACATGTTTATGGTTTGGTTTATAAACATTTAGTATAAACTAATATCTAGGTGCACATTCTAACACCCCGTGTGCCAAATAGAGTTCATACTGACTGCACAATGACTCTCTGTGATTCAGTGTTTTTGTCTTTGTTTTAATAAAACTCATCTTGTGATGTTTTATTCTAAGTACACTGATGTGCTGTTAAAATCTAAAGCCTTGTTATGTTTTTATTCCCCCTACACTGGATTGATATGAAACTTTAATGATCTCTGTGTCGGAAACTGGGTCATTGCAGGAACTGTGACTACACTATAGAAACAGGCAATCAGAGCACTGTGACTCGTGCAAAAGTAAAATCGAACATATAGCAATGTACATAATGAGCAAGATACATATTAATTAACGCAGACTGTGTAGTATGTGCAAATTATGTGTTAATTCCCATTTAGCCTGTTACAGATTGTACAATTACAAGAACAATTTTTGTTCTTGTTCATTGTTTGTATTTATTTATATTTTCTTTCGCTTCTGTATTCAGACTTTTTCAGTCTCAAACGTTCACATCTTTCCACCTCTGCCTCTCTCAGATCTGCATGAGATGTCATCCCTCCCACAAGCTGTGAGGTGCTCTCTATCTGTCTTTCTTTTTTGGCTTGTTACTTCTTTTCTTTTGATTTGGCTAATCTCTTTAATGGATTCATTGCTACTGAATATGGATCAGGACCTCCCTAACATGTGCTGTCAAACTACACTTTATTCCCAAAAGTATTCACTTGTCTGCCTTTACATGCATATGAACTTGAATGACATCCCATTCTTAATCCATAGGGTTTAATATCATGTTGGTCTACTCTTTTGCAGCTATAACAGCTTCAACTCTTTTGTGAAGGCTTTCCACAAGGTTTAGGGGTGTGTATGAGATTATTATTGTTATTATTTTGACCATTCTTCCAGAAGTGCATTTCTGAGGTCAGGTACTCATTCTCTGCTCCAATTCATCCCAAAGGTGTTGTGCTGGGTTTAGGTCAGGATTCTGTGCAGGCCAGTCAAGTTCTTCCATACCAAACTTGGTCATCCATGTCTTGTCTGTCAATGACATGTCTGTCTGGGACACATTCATGTTGGAACAGGAAGGGTCCATGCCCCAAAACCTTTCCCACAAAGTTGGAAGCATGAAATTGTCCAAAATGTCTTGGTATACTGAAGCATTAAAAATTCTTTTCTCTGGAACTAAGAAGCCAAACCCAGCTCTTGAAAAGCAACCTCTCACCATAACCCCCCTGCACCAAACTTTATACTTGGCACAATGCAGTCAAATAAGTACTCTTCTCCTGTCAACCACCAAATCCAGACTCATCTATCAGATTGCCAGATGGAGCAGTGTGATTTGTCACTCCAGAGAGCACATCTCCACTGCTCTAGAGTTCAGTGGCAGTGTACTTTACACCACTGCACCCAACACTTTGCATTGCAATTGATGATGTAAGGCTTGGATGCAGCTGCTTGGACATAGAAACCCATTCCATGAAGCTCTCTATGCTTGGAGGTCTTTAGCGATTGACTGCAGAAAGTTGGCAACCTCTGGGGCACTATACGCATCAGCATCCGCTGAACCCACTCTATGATTCTATGTGGTCTACCACTTTGTGGCAGAGTTTCTGTTGTTCCCAATTGCTTCGACTTTGTTATAATACCACTAACAGTTGACTGTAGAATACTAGCGAGGAAATGTCACAATTGAACTTGTTGCACAGGTGGCATCCTATCACACTGGAGCTCCTGAGAGCGACACATTATTTCACAAATGTTTGTAGAGGACTCTGCATGCCTAAATGCTTGATTTTATACACCTGTGGTCATAAAAGTGATTGGAACACCTAAACTCAATGAGCGAATATTTCTGTCAATATAGTATACATAAAATCAGGGCTCAGCTGCATGCAGTCATCTGCTAGGTGAAACTGGTCGCAAAAAGATATACACACAAAAGACATCTTTGAGATTGCTTTGACGACTAGTAGATTGCTATAGTTTCCCACAGTTTGCATTGGAGACACCAAGCAAGAGCCCACTGGAATCTGCAAACACTTCCCAACTGACTGGTAGTGAAACTCTGGAGAGTACTATGCAAACCAGAAAAGGAGAATGTTCACCTTCATTGTAAAAAATGCACCTTTTGAAACAGGTTAGATGCAGCAGTATGGCACAGCCTTTACTTTTTCAAGTTTCTGGCAAGTTTCCCTGGCAACCAGAGGTTGCTATTGTGGCTCCAAAGAAAAAAGGAAAATTTGTCTGACTGAGCCCTTAATCTAAATTAGTCAGATTAAATTAATCATGCTGTGTTTATTAAGACTACAGACTAATAGATTAGATCATAAACTCATCAGGAAAGTGTTTGCTGAGCTATTAAATCAATTGAGAAATCTTTTGGGCACCAGAAGAGTCGCCCCTTGCTGTCCATTAGAAAAAACGCTTGTTTAAGGGACTTCTTGATTGGCTACTTCCATCTTTTATGTACAGTCTTCAGTGGCAAAATTTAAATGGAGCAACAAAACCCAGTAGACAGAGACAGTAGTTCAGTTAGGTCTCCTGATCAGTTTTCTTTAAATAGAACTTTGAATTTTCTCTCCATTGTTACAAACCAGACAGAATGGAAATCACAAAGAGGTAAGAGACAGAATATGGCAAGCTGTAAAGAGATGCTTCTACATGCCTTCCCCTGCTGATATTTGAATGATTATTGTGGATTCTGTTTTATTTCTTTTTCGTAAATAAGAAAAATAAGCACAGGCAGTTGCAGGTAGCACCGTGTGTTCCAGTAACCATGTTTTTTTAAATGAATTCTATGGCCTTTTCTCTCCCTTGACATGCCAGAGCTGCATCCCATCTGTGCTCCAGGACTTCCCTATTGACAAAATAAACATTAGGTACTGATTTCAGGTTAGGATTTCATTCAGACCCAGGTCAACTCGTTCAAGATCCCACTGGTGTAAGGAAAAACAAAAACAGAAAAATACTCAATAGCCTCCAGGATAAATGGATTATTTTTGCCAAAAGGAGGAGCAAACTACCTGTTAGAATTTGGTAAATGGACTGATTCTTATATAGCGCTTTTCTACTCTCCCGGAGTACTCAAAGTGCTCTATACAACATGTTACAGTCACACCCATTCTTCTAAGCATTTAGTGCTTCCTACCTAACATCCACACTCCAATAGATGCATCAGAGGGCAACTTGGGGTTAGTATCTTGCCCAAAGATATTTGGCATACAGACCGGAGGAGCCAAAAATTGAACCACTAACCTTCCGATCAGCAGATGACCAGCTCTACCTCCTGAGCTACAGCCACCCAATTTGAAATGTTTTTTTTTTCCTTATCTTTTTCTCCAACCAACCATCCATCCATCCATCTTCTTCCGCTTATCCGGGGCCGGGTCACGGGGGCAGCAACCTAAGCAGAGAAGCTCAGACCTCCCTCTCCCCAGCCACCTCCTCTAGCTTGTCCGGGGGAACACCAAGGCGTTCCCAGGCCAGCCGAGAGATATAATCTCTGCAGTGTCCTGGGCCTCCTCCCGGTGGGACATGCCCGGAACACCTCACTCAGGAGGTGCCCAGAGGCATCCTTATCAGATGCCCGAACCACCTCAACTGGCTCCTTTTGATGTGGAGGAGCAGTGGCTCTACTCTATCTTTTTCTCTTTATTTAAAATTATTTAAGGGTTATGAGCCTAACAGGAGACGTATGCTGTGATCAGCTGAACTCAGGGTAAAAGAAGTGAAGGGTCCGACCTTCTGTGGGGAAAAAAAATAGAATGAAAGACAGGTTTTTTTCTTCCTGTGGGCTGATTGTAATGACTGTAGAGTTTCCTCAGAATATTAACCCAGACAACAAAGATATGACCTTTGCAAAACTTCAACAGCAACTGGATTTCCTGTTGGCAGTTCAAAGCAAAGTTATAGCTGCTGATGTTTCCTAGCAACCATTTTTTCAAAATCTCGACTAACTAAGACATTTCAGGTTATAACACTGCAACCCAATTAAGCTGATTGGAAATAGCCATCGCTTAAAACTTAAAAGGACCTAGAAGTTCAAAGTTAGCAATGGATTTGTCAGAGGCTGAAACAACTGTTTGGGGAGTTTCTGTCATTAGTGTCGGGCAGCAGCTTAACCGGAAAGGATGTGAAAGTTTGAGGCAGGATTTTTAAAAGCTCTGGAACTGGGTGAAGGGGAGGGGGAAAGTTATTTGATTGAACTTGAGAAAAGAGAGAATTGCACTGCCTGCTAGATATAAATAATTAAAACTGTCTTTGCAGCAGATATAATATCATAGCACTCTATTATACACACAGGCTGCTGCTGGCACAGGCACAAACACCTCAGACATGGTAAATAGTCTGAACTTATACTATACTTTCTAACATTAGCTTATAGAAAGCTCTTTACATTGTGCTTCTCAGTCACCCGGGGACAGTTCGGCATGTGGAGGGGATCAACCGGCTAACAATCCAACCCAACACTTAAGCCATAGTTTCTTAATGTTGGGTTGCTGTATCACTCTCTCACACACCTTTGCTTTTCCCTGCATCATCTACTCCTTTTATTGTTTTCTGTTCAGTTGTATTTATATGTGGAGAACTAAGCAAAAGTCTTGACGCACCCTTCATTTCTTTATGTTGGGAAATAGCTGCTGCGATTTACTGAAACATCTGAAAACATAAAGGCAAAGTCAGATTTTTGGATAATTCTAATGAGTTTTTGAGTTCCCTTTCTTAACAACAGTTTCTTAACAGCCAGCCAGCCAGTAAACAGCAGATGGATCAACTGAAGGGCTGGATGCATCGCTCAGGCCTTTTTTTGGCCTATTTCTTAAGGGCATGACTTTTGGATATACTGTTCATCTGTGGTAAATAGTTTTTAAACTTGCCACTTCATATTTGTCCTCCACTTGTTCAGTTTCCTCAGTGTTTTTAATGACACACTGCACACCATGCTGAGAAAAGGCAAGCTTTCAGCTAATAGTTCTTTGGGAATTACCTTGTTGGTACAAAAATACTATGTAACTAGAGATTTAATTAAAGAAATGGGAACACAAGTTTTGCAGTTTTTAACTTGACAAAGCCAAGGCCTATTGACTTCTTGTTAGTGTTCAGGGTAAACATCAGCCGGGTGTTTCTGTTTGCCGGCATAAAAAGAAATCGTTTGACAACACTCAGACCTAAACTGTTACATTCAGATGGGATGTCGGTTAATAGGATGCTCACTAAGGCTACCAACCACCAAGGTTCAAACCTGCACTGGAAACCTACAAAATCATCACCTTCAAGCTTGACTGAAATTTACAGCCAAATATCTTCTGGAGAAAGGTTTTATGTTAAGATGAGACAAAAAAAATGTAATTTGGCCTCAATGATAAAAGGTATGTTTGGAGGAGTAAAGGTAAGGCTTTTGATCCTAAGAATACTGTACCACTTGGACTTCCCAAAGCCCCGACCTAAACCCTATCTAAAATTTGTGGGTTATGCTTAAAAGCTGGGTCCTTACCAGGAAAACAGCAAATTTAAATGAAGACTACCAATTCTGCCAAGAAGTGTGGTCAAATATCCAGCCAGAATTATGCCAGAAGCTTGTTGATGGTGACCAGAAGTGTCCAGTCAAGGTGCAACTTGTTGAGGGACTTTTAACCAAATATTAGTGGGAGTGTATGTATATGTTTGAGCCTCTATGTATACTTTTGACCCGTGTGGATTAGAAAAAAAGAAAAGAGAGCCAACTCAAAAGTGCTAGTTACTTTACTCGCTACTTGAGGCTAGCTGTGAAAGTGATCCAGTCTCCATAGACTAATGTTAAAATGTCATACTTCAGCCATGAAATTAATGTTTACAAAAGTGGTTTGGGTCTCTGAAGCTAATTTCCTCCTTCATAACAACCCAACTGATCTAGACGTGAAAACTAAGGCTTCAAATTGAGTTCTGGACCCAATGGGTGGTTCTGTCTCCATCTTTTACAAATAGTTTATGATGATTACATTAAACACAGTTCACATATAACAGCCAACTGAAGCCCAAATTTTCCGTGCCCATGGTATAACATGAGTAAGGTTTGTGTGACTGATTTATGGTAATAGCAAGAACTGATATTTTTCCTTCACCTGGCACTGCAAGACAAAACAACAAATACAGATTCATCTGCAGATTTGTCTCTAACCTCTGAGTTACGTTTCAATATTCAAGGGGCGTTATCAATGGGTGCAGCTGCTACGGATGCAATAAAAAGACCTTCAGTCATGAAATATGACGTAGTAAAACTACTGTCAGATTTGTTTGGTTACTAGGCTGCCTGTTCCTTTGAGATTGAGTAAAATATTGTTTTTTTTGTGTTTAAGTTCTATTGTTAAGCTGTAAATCTGAACACAAACACACACACACACACAAACACACACACACACACACAAAAAAAACAATCTAAATTGCACATTTTAAAAATGTTACTACATTCACTTAATGCAGCTCTAGGAGAGCAGTGGTACTTTTTCCAGTTAAATTTAGCTCTAATACAACTTGTAATTTAATTTTCCAGGGAAGCATTATGTGTTGTCGGCTCCTCGCAGAAAGTGAGCTGATAACAGCTTCTCATCAGCCTTTCTTTCTTTCTTGCAAGCTTTATTTGGGTTCTACATCCCACAGCTAAGTGCTTCTGCTGTTAAGATCTCAGACTGGGCCTCGTGTTTCCTGTCATTTCTATAGGATCTTCACTTGCAGCTGTTGTACTGTAATAATGGAAATGTACTAGTATAGCTGCTCCACTCAGTCCCTGCTGGCTGCAGGCCTCATTAGAGCTATGGAGAGCTCAATGGTCTGTCACACCACATCTCTCTGCCAATTTATCGAGGAGGTAGGGGTGGCCTTTGTTGCATTGTTGTGTGTGAGAGAATGTGTGCTAGGGTATCAGTAGGTCACTGTGTTAGAGATGTTCATTGTCTGTCTCTCTTTACTGTCTTCATTTCATCTTGTATCAGATACTCTGGCTTTCATTCACACACAGAAGCTCAACAGCATCATCACACTAAATATTTCTGTGTGTTCACCGATGTTATGCGATTGCTTTAATGAGGAAAAAATGAATTGAAACATGGGCTGAAATTGCTAGTAAAGTTTTTCCTATGGCGAACACAGTTTGTTCAGTCTCCCCATCCATGCTCACAATAGATGGTAATTTATGCTGTGGGTAAATAAACTGTTGACTTTTTACTTTTGTCTCCTTTGCAGCCTGTCAAAAAGTCCTTGCATTTTTTGTGGGGCATTTTTTTTTTAATCTTATTAGAATTCCCTGCAGGCATAATCCAAGGACGCTCTTGTTCTCCAGGTGGATCATTTCAGCTGTCAGACCACATTCCTGCAGGAAAAATTGTAAACAACACGTGAGTGGAGTGACAGGGAGAACTGCTTCCGTGACAGTCAGGAAAAGAAGGTGTTTGTTGTTTAAAATTAGAAAAGCCCAGAATGCATAAAGGACAATGCAGCGTGCATGCACTGGTATACATATACTATGCTTAGAATGAATATCATCCTACTAACTAAACAAATCTCTTAAACTCACGAAATTTTAAGACTACTATGATTAAGATGGCATGGTCCCAAACTCTTTTATCCCTTGCAACTTCAGTGGATTGATTTCTGCTTTTTATCGGAAAACTCATTATCTTTTCTTCCTTTTTTTCTGTTGAAGCCTCAAATTCTCCTGAACTCCATCTTTCTCCTTGACTTCTAGTAAAAGGGTAGACAGGGTATTTTTTAGGACACAAATGTAAGATGGTGACGCTTGAAACACAACACATTATTACACGTTATTAGGGCTCATTTTCACCCTGGTGTGAACTTGATGACTGCTTTTATATGTCTAGACTACCTTCTTTTGATTACCAAGGATAACACAGGTCATCATCATCAGTCAGCATGCATTAACTTGTCAACCTATTTAGATCTCTTGCCTTACAAATAAGAGTGAGACCGGGCTAAGGCATTATAATGACAATCATCACAACCTATGGAACAGGTATCTAATGTGAGAAATCCTTTCATCCTTTGCCTGAGTGTATAACCTTCTAAGAAAGCTGGGCCACTAACATATCCAGTCCAATTGTAAAAAAAACAACAGCAACAACAAGAAACTATAAACAAATATTCAGGCTTACTTGTAAAAGGACCCAAACTTTGGACCTTTGTTAAAATTAGATAAATACAGCCTCAGATGAACTAAAAAAAAACAAAACATGACATTTTACACAGTCTCATTATTTATTTGACAAAAACTAAGCCAAAAATACAGAAGCAGTGTGAAAAATTTGTCCAACGAAGCTTGGTCCAAATCAGCTCATACAAAAAAGGACAATGAACAGCAGGAAATCTACTTTCTTTTTCTTGAAATAATGCATAAGTTTGACCATT
This sequence comes from Tylochromis polylepis, assembly GCA_015107715.1. Lineage (NCBI taxonomy): Eukaryota > Metazoa > Chordata > Actinopteri > Cichliformes > Cichlidae > Tylochromis > Tylochromis polylepis. The sequence goes on from VVHJ01025657.1 coordinate 22,291, forward strand.
ATCAGCGAAGATCTGTAGAATACTGTGGAATACTATGCAAATGGCCAGTGTTCCTCACTTTTAATAGAATGTATTAAGATACAACTAAACAAACAAACAAAAAAAACCCTGCCGGGTACAACAAATAGTTTTTCATCTCCTTTTCATTGGGTCTATTCTACAGCTACGTCTGCGTCTTTGCTGTATTATTCACCACAACTAATAAATTGTCAGCCATATGTAATGTGGGTAGATACATTTTTAACTTTAATCATTTCATTTTGTTTTTGAAACACTACTCTGTGTACATATTTCTACTTTAGCTAAAGAGATTTGATGACCCGATGAGCAGTCATGAGATTATACACTGCTCAAAAAAAATAAAGGGAACACAAAAATAAGACATCCCAGATCTGAATGAATGAAATATTCTTATTAAATACTTTGTTCTTTACATAGTTGAATGTGCTGACAACAAAATCACACAAAAATTATCAATGGAATTGAGCAACCAATGGAGGTCTGGATTTGGAGTCACACTCAAAATTAAAGTGAAAAAACACACTACAGGCTGATCCAACATTGATGTAATGTCCTTAAAACAAGTCAAAATGAGGCTCAGTAGTGTGTGTGGCCTCCACGTGCCTGTATGACCTCCCTACAACGCCTGGGCATGCTCCTGATGAGGTGGCGGATGGTCTCCTGAGGGATCTCCTCCCAGACCTGGACTAAAGCATCCGCCAACTCCTGGACAGTCTGTGGTACAACGTGGCGTTGGTGGATGGAGCAAGACATGATGTCCCAGATGTGCTCAAT
>VVHJ01025658.1:0-11166 GCA_015107715.1 Tylochromis polylepis
CACTGCAAAAAGTGCAGTCTTACCTAATGTCCACACTACTGTTACTCATTTTATACTAAGATTTAAAAATCTAGTTGGTATTGATATGGCGAGTAGCCTTCAGTAATAGTAATAAATCACACAGCAATAGTACATTCATGTAGTTGTAAAAAGCATGACAATATATTAAGTAATCCAAAGTATTCAGAATATGTTACTCTCATTGAGTAACTTAACGGAATACGTTACAAACTACATTTTGGGGCATGTATTCTGTAATCGGTAGTGGAATACATTATAAAAGTAACCTTCCCAACATTGCCTGGAAGTTAAGCCAAAGTTATGTTATGCATCAAGGAAACTGTTGGTAAAAATTGTCATAAAAGCAGCCGACTAACAACTGTATACATTGTTTTGTCATCCCTGTCATACATATTACTACATGTGGGAAAACATTAGGTTGTATCAGACATCCTTTGGTGCACCGATTCTGATAAACCACACATAAACTTCAGACACTGTTTAGTCTCAGCTGTCACAGATGAAGTGGCTCTTGCATTCCTGGATTAGGTGTGTCAGATTAAAAAAGAAAAAAGAAAAAAGGAAGGAAATTTACATAGATTCTTTGATCATAAAGTAATGTACATACGTCAGGGAGGAAACATAAGGGGAAGTGACAGCTACACAGCTACAGTGGCGTCTTATATGGAGACATACCAATCTAAGTCTGGGCATTTCTAGTCTGTTTTATTTGATCAAGAATATTTTTCAGTGAGCTATGCGGTGATATATGCTTTCTTGTGTGTTATGTACTATTTAAAAAGTACATAAGATAGATTTTAAACTATTGCAGGTCAAACTGCACATTTCCTAGAAACAGTGCTGTCAGCTGATCAACTACACATTTTTCTTTTTGCTGCTTTACATTAGTCTTCTAAACTTGTCTACATGGCACTTCATGTTTTGTACTTTGGTGGTCTTTTCTTTTGCAGACCTGAGCATTTGTGTGAAATCGGATTTGATCTCTGTTGTGCTTCTTTTTGTTATATAAACTTATTAAAAGCCCTGTCATTCATAGATTTTCAATAACATGGAGATCTGTTGTCAAGCTCAAGGTACCATAAATTTAGCACTTAACATTATTCATACCACATTATCAAATTACCTAAAAATAAGACCTTTTACCATTCAATAAGTTAAAAAAAAATGTATAGATTTATTCATTTTACTGCTGACATGCCTCATGCCTCTTAGTAGAAATAAATGTTGACTTGGAAGTCTGTGAATCGACTTTCCTGCTGAGCGTCACTCAGGCTCTCTCCACATTTGGTGCCAACACAAGTTTTGTTTTCCTTTCAGTATAATTAACATGTCAGCACAAGGGCTAAGCAATAAATCTACTCTCTTAGGCCAGTAACTTTACAAAAATAATTTACAATTTGATGTATATAAATATATATTATTTACATGGAAAAATTGTGATTGTAAATGTACATGGAACAGATAACTAAGTTCCAGAAAAAAGGGAATTATACAAATTAAAAGTTATCTTTTAGATTAAAAAACAACATTTTTCAAAGCTATTTACTTATGTTATTACCTATAATATAGTAGGTAATATATAGTAAAACACTAAATCAGTGAAACGTTCAGTTCAGTATAAATTGTAAATTGTAGAGTACTCCGAACACAAAATATACCTTCTTGAACCCCACCACAGCTTATAGACAATAATTACAGCCTTTTCGTCTTCATGTGTTTTATATTTCCCCTTTTAAATGACAGTGCAATGAAGCATTCCTTCACAAGTCCCACAAAGTTTATCCAAGTGTGGATGCTAAACTTATTATATGAGTATGTATGCTTTAGGAAATAGAAAAAAACAAGGAGATGGGTCTCAAGATTAACAACTCTAAGCCCAGCCAGTTCATGTCACTGGTGGCAAACACCTCACAAACATAAACAAAAATGCTGGTAATTTAAATATTTGGCATTTTCAGCTGATAGACTGATAAAACACCCTGACTCTCATAACTCAGTCAGCTTTATATGCAGAACTATAACATCAGCTATAACATGGGTGTGCTGAGGATATACTGTGGCTTCCTTTGTGGCAACAAATCTAAATTTGAACCCATGTTTGAGGGAAAAATAAAATTCAACCTTATTAGTCCACTGACAGTTTCCTGCCACAAATTCTTCCTGTCACACATCAGACATGATGTCAAAAAAACAGTTAATTTCCCCATAGACCAGTCTGAATGCTGATACTGTTACACAGACACTATAATTAAACTTGGTTTAATGTACACACCATCCCACATACCTTCATCTTGAAAGTAAGTGTGAGATTAGATCCCTGACCAGTCACTTATGATTAGTTTGTGAAAACACCGTCTTTCATTTGGGAAAACACCACCTGTAACACACATTTAGCTTTTTCTTTCTTCTCCATTTTTCATAAATATTTGGAAATAAAGCTGTATCATGAAAATAGCTAGGCTAGAGATATGTTTTTTCTTTTTATGGAAATTAAAATGGAAATGAAAAATATATAGGTTTTGAAGATTACATATGGATACAGAGTTATCAGATATTGAGCCTTTATTGTTTTCTGATGGATCTTCTTGATGCTTCTAGTTCAGTGGGAACAGGGCCGACAATCTCAGACAGACGGTAGGGTGCTGTCTCAGCTAATACTCAGATGATACATTTTCCAGACAGCCATGAGTGATTCATTATGGCGCTCCGCCCTTTAGTGTATGGATCAGATTCATGCATCGTCAATGCATGAAACTACAGTAAACCAGGCCTTAAAAACATGTATCATTTGTAAAATAATTTCCAAAGATAATTTTTAAAATCGTACAACTTGTCAGGAAGGTTACACTATTTGCCACAAAGCATGGAAAATAGTGTAATGCTGAAAGACACCTGGCCAGACAAACTGGGTACATAATATCAGAAGGAACTTGCTGCACAATCTAATCAGTGTAGGAAGGGCAAAACAACTGATAACATTAATAAAAAATGCAGTTCTTATATCTTTGTATCCATTAGTATATACTATATTGATACTCTAATGGGTAAAAAAATTACACAGTAGATTAAGTAGAATTATACTCTGCACTGCAATATACAGTTAGATCCATAAGTATAAGTGGACAACAGCACATTTTTTGTATTTTTGTCTTTGTACAGCAGCTAATGGAATCAGGTCACTAGTGTTTATTAATGGTGTGGCTGCTGCTACAAGTGCGGGATGAATTCTGATATAGCCAAATGCTGCAAAACTGACAGTGCTTCACAGACATTTTAGCTAAGTCGGTCACCTGATCAAAACCCAGTTGAGCATGTTTTCAGTTCTTAAATACAAAACTGGATGCAGAGAGAAAAACATGCAGTAACTGAGGGGGGCTGCAAGGCCTAACATAGTAAAAAGAGGAATCGCAGTATGTGGTGGTGGTCTGTTAGTTCAAGACTTCAGGCAGTCGCTTACAAAAAATGCACATTCATGTATTAAAAACAATTATCTTAGCCTGTCCAATTTCATTTAAGCGCCTGAAACTTGGGCTTTCTGTATAAAAATGTCTGTCATTTTTTAACTTAAACCTCTTAAACTATTTCTGAAAGTTTGTATTTCATTCACATCTTGACTGCTTGATTTAAATGCACTTTGATATTGTACAGAGCCAAACCTGTCATTGTCCAAATACTTACAATCTAATTGTATTACCAAAGAATAACATATTAGGAAAATAAGCTACTAATTAATTTCTCTGTTATCTAATGATTGCAACAACTGTGGTCACAACATTATCACTTATAACAACCTTATTTTATTGCTTTTCTCAGAGGGAGGGCATTAGTTCTATCTAACCTTGAAACGTATCTACTTCCCTTTTGGCCTCACACATACAAAGTACCCTCCTACTCATTTGACCTCTGACAACTGGGGCCCCCTGTACCACAGACTATTGATTCCGTGGCATTGAACTTGAATCTTGGGGCTACAATCAAAGAGGCATTGTCTCTCTCAAAGACAGATTGCAGACCAAACAATACTTGTTAACTTTCCCTCATTTTTCCATTCAGAGAAAGAACCACTTATCCTCAGCTGTCCTGGGCTTTTTAACCATTCACTTCATGCAGAATGTATGCATTTCCTGTGCATAGAAGACGTCTTATTTACCCTGATTGATCACCGGATGATAACAATCTTCATACACCCTTTGGTGTAACCCAACCAGTGTTGGTGGCAGGAAGTCTGAGAGGTCCCATTGTACCAGCTTAGAAAGACAGAACACGTAATCACACTAGTTAACATCTATATCCTAGCACAATATGAAAAACATTTTATATCCACTCTTATATCCCCAATTTAATTTTGATTTAGTATTAATCTGCATATTTCCTCTGACTGCATTAGGTTGCACTAATTTCTTCATCAGCAGCACAGTGACAGTAAGAGTAAATGGCATAAATGAGCATTTTTTTCCACTCTAATTACAGGAAAATGTAATAATGACCCAGTGAAACCAGTGGCTGGAAAAATATTGTTTACTTTACAGTGAGCACTGTTGAAACAAATTAAAAATCCATTTGCTGGCTTTGGCTGGTGTAAACATCACAGTGACAAATAAGATCAACGGCAGTCTGAAGAAGACTGGTGGATGCATGCTTCATTAAAAACCTATGTTGTTGTAAGTGGCTAATTAACATGGGGCACCTTAATGGTTTGCCTAATGTAAATATACAAATGAATTAACATGTGTCCTGATTAATGTGGAGTTGTCCCAGAAACCACTTTCCATACAGATACTATGTTTAAGTATGCAAAGACTTGGGGAAAAAACTATACTAAACATGAAAAATTAAGTACTGATAATAGATGTTTTGAATAGTAATTATGAACAAGCATTCTTGAAATGAGTCAACTTGACGGAAAGATTTGCAGTATTCAGGCTTTTCTCTATTTCAGTTTTTTGACGTTATGGAAATATTGTTTCACTTTCCTGGTGATTCTGTGTCACTGCCTTGACCTTCCAAATGGTAACACTTGTGGTGCTACTTTTAATTTCAAAAAAGCTGCTAGAATTTCAAGAACCCTGCTTATGACAGTTTACACTAGAAAGAGCAGGAAAAAATTGCTACTGATTTAAAGGTTTATATGGCTCAAGATGCAACCCTAAAAGTACAGAGCTCCATGGAGTAAATGTCGCTGATAAAAAAGGCTGTGGAATCCACAAAACGAAAGTTAATAGTGTTGAACTGGTTCTTCCTTGTAATTGGTAAACCAAGCTCTGACAGTTTCCCTAACAAGTGAGTCATGTCCACTATAGGTGGCATACCATCTGCCCTGGTGCTGGTGACTAGTTAAACAGAAAGAAAAAAAATGAGAATGACATCCATTTTGGAGAAATTGATTATCTTTCTTACATTATTTTACACTTTATACTCAGGACACTGCCATTTGTTTTCGCTTGAAACCATATCAATGGTATTACAATTGAGGTAAATTGAGGTAATCTGTCTCTTTGTCCCAGATTATATACATTTAATTTGACTGGTGTCAGTTTTGGTATTCTATTTCCTCCTTTTTTCAATTAAGAGACCTCACAGAGTAGTTGCCAGTAACTTTATAGTGTTGGTTTCACATGTGTCTCTCCAACAATGACGTTAAATGAGTGAATCTAGCACTCCTCATTTGTCCTTTCTCCTGACTTTACACAATATTTGGATGATTCATTGTCGATCTGCTCTGTTAGCTTACCGACCCCGTGCACTGAATCCTAAAACTAGCTTTCCCTCCCTTCTTTGTCACTATAAAGATCTGGTCCTTACTACTGTATGTTCGGTGCCTTGACATTATGTTTTATGAGTTGGTGCTCTATGAATAAAACTGAACTGACCCTGGGAAATCTTAATTCATTATATCCTGGTAACAAGATCACATTCATAAACCACAAAGATTTCTACATTCCACCCCGTGCAATAAGAAAAACCAGCCTTTCAAGTAGAGATTTTGCAGTACTATTGTCTTCCATCTGGTTCACGCAAACATGACCAAGCACACAACCTAAGTATGTGGATGAACTTGAACAATGGCAAGCATTCCTAACAGGGGAAAAACTCAGGAGGGACTGCAACTGCGTAAATGTTTCCATCATACAGATTAGGCAGTTCTTACTCAGCAGGCTCATCGTTACGTTGTCTAATTCTGCAGAATCAAACATAATGCTCTCTGCAAAAAGCAAATGCTCTCGGGGTGTGGACATTTTTGTTCTCTCTTTGTGTCATCAAGGTCTGCACTATTGTTTCCTGCTGTGACTAGGCAACTGCCTAGTTGAAGTATCTTAGGATTTTTAGCCAGTCAGAGTCTGGGCATGGGCATGGCATGGGAAATTAAATGGCAAGAGTTAGCCTCAAGATTCTATAGATTATATTTAATGAATTTTTATTTTAGTTTTTAAATATCATGACATAATAAAAAAAAAATCTAGTGCTTACCAGGTCTTAGGATTTGACAACTGCTACCATAAATAACAAAACCTGACATATTACACGGTGTCATTATTTATTTAATAAGCTGGAATGCAGAAGCATCGTGTGAAAAACTTAGTGCACCCTTACGGAGGGTAAATAGCAGTTAGTTCTTGATAATCACTTGATTAATTTATAATTAAGTGATTAACACAATGCCAAGGAAAAGAGGCAAATGCAATGATCTTACAGATGTAATTGTTGATGCCCAACAGCAACAAAAGATATTCACAAGCAGATTTGCAATTTCAGCCAAAGGACAGACCATGCAATGCTCAGAAAAAAGGTACATCTCAGACTCCATAAACTTCGGCATGTTAAATGAATTAGAACTTTAGCATTTGCATTAAAAGACTGAAGAAATATGGCCTGCTTGTAAAGGTTGCCAGAACCTTTCTATCTAAAAGGAACATGGAAGTGTGGCATCAAAGATTTAAAGCAAGGTTTCAAAGTTTCCTCTGAAGAAACTACAAGACTTCAAGAGGAATGTTCTTTGGCGAGAATAAACCAAAGAATAGATGTCTGGACATAATGCAAAGAGCCATGTTTGGTGAAAACCAAACATATCTAATCAGCACAAACACTTAACATCAGCTGTCAATCACAGTGGTGGATTTGGGTTTGGATTGCTGCCACGGGACCTCGGCACCTTGCAGAACTTAAGTGTATACCCAAATTTTCTGGGGTCAGATCTGACTATCTGTCCAACAGCGAAAGCTTGGTCCAAATTACACTCATGCAACAAGACAAGGATTTCAAGAACAGCGGGGAATCTGCAACAGAATGAATCAGAATACTTTATTCATCCCTGAGGTAATTATGTGGTTACACTTGGTCCAAGAATGAAAGACAGAAAAAACAGAACGGAAAGTTATTGCCGGTAAAAGTGGTTCTGCTAAGTGTTGTATCATTGTGTTTCACATGCTGTTTTCTCATGTTTCTTAGTTTTTGTTAAATAAATAGTAACGCAGTTTAAAATGTCATGTGTTGTTGCTTATCTCTGGTCCTATTTACCAAATTTCAAGACCTGGCTAGAAGATCATTTTTTTTCTAATGGCTACTATGCAAAACTGTTGAACTGACAGCAATCTGGAAGAGAATAGATCAGGTTTGTGATCCTCAGCTTCAAGCGAAATAAGTCAGATTTATTTATCCACTACATTTGCCATACTATAAAACTGCTCTTACAGAGCAGTTGTTGTCATTTTCAGAATGTATTTACACAAACCTCTCCCGAATATATGTGGTTTGTTGACTGACACCTAGTAGACAAAAAACTCTGGGAAAGCTGAGATGAAGTCATTATGTCAAAAGTGATAAATCATGCACCCCACTTAATAGTTAAAACATTCATACCAGGCCAATTTCCAGGCCTTCAGTAGCATAGATCACATCAAAATGTCATAATAATTCTTGATAGAAACAAAGATTAATGTTGAATTTATGAGTGCTGATTAAAAATTAAAAAAAAGGTCGCCACAGAAATATTGGATTTCATGTAGCTTATGGATTGTGTTTTTTTTCTCTTAGTGTTTCTCCACAGTGTGAAATAGGGGCATGGCAGTGATTCAATCTCTCGCACGTCAACCTTTTGCACACTTCCCTGTCCAAATAGCCAATCAGGATTCATTTAAGCAGCAGTTGTCTGGAACAGGATCTGACAGGCCTGGCAGAGGTGTTCTGCACCATATGTGAGTCATGGAAGTCCTCAGCAGTCCAGGTCTGAAATCCATACTGTGGTGTGCACAGACATTGCTGATTACCACACTGCTGTTGCAGACGTGCAGGACAAGGTTGTCATGCCTAATCGTCTAATGAACAAAGAGTGAAGTCACACCAACAATAAAAAAAAAAATCCTGTGTTTTCTTTTCTCCTTTTGTTTTTAAGTATATTGTTACTCTGTCTTATTTTTTTTAAATGTTTACAACACGTATTTTTGATCTGTTGAATTGTTTGCATGTTTATTTCTTTCTTTCAAGGCTTAATTTAGAAATGTTAGAAAAGTTTTCTACTAAACATTCTTTAAAAATGGTAATGCACACGTGTGATAAATTCATAATAAGAAAAAAAGAAAACGAAACAAAAAATCTCTTATAACTGAACAAGATAAATGCATGGTTATTTGGCACTCAGCACTGTTATTTTGTTCTTCATTATTTTTATTTATTCTATGTAAACTTTGGTACTTAGACTGTGGTTCTGCTGCCAGATCACCTTTCAGGAGACCTGCAATTTCAGTGTCCTGCCTCCACGCTTGGATTAATTTGGTTTAAACAAACTGGCTCTGGGCTTTGTGAAGCCATTCAGAGCACAATCATTGTTGAGAACCCAATCACACACCAGGGCATGTTTTTCTTGCCTCAATGTTTTACACTTCTGTAGACATTTGAAGTATCTTTTTACATGAAACAATGTGATTCATAATATCATATTTGTCATAATTAGACTTATCCTGCAATAACAGTACAAGAAGCTGCGCTAGATTTTATCTCAATATTCATGTATATATAATTTTATGTGATTATATGTTTAATTAATTAATTAACTGTTCCATTGTTGTTATTAATGTTCTGTTTAATACTGTTATTACACAGTATCACACAGTGCCAAAGAGATCAACTCAAACTGACTGAATAGGATTTGACATAATTTTATGTTTTGAACCCTTTCCATATTGCCACATTAAGCAGCCTAAGATCTAAATAATGTCTGCTCAGAGTTTCTAAATATCATGGATAGCAATGAAAATATTTCTGTGAGGGAAAAACTGGCTAACGTTTAGTTTCTTCTGAATCCAATGCACAATCCCATAAAAAGGTTATCTGTTTACATTCCATTCAGCATCGCATCAGGATATTTCCAGACATGTTGGATTTGTGCGCCGAATGTTTGAAAAAGCACTTTAAATTTGAGGGTATTATATGCCTTGCACAAGTTTTTGTTTCGTTAGTTGAAATGGGAGGCTTAGCTTTATTTGACATTTGAAAAGTGCATTTCCAAAAGGTAATTTGGCAAAAGGCAGGGTCAAGAATTTGTCAGAACTATCCAGGAACTAAGCTGTTTCTTAAAACTTAGAGCTTGACTGTTTTTGCAAACTAACCACACACTATACATTATGACATAAAGGTGTTAAGACAGACTGTGTTTGATGATGCACGGGCACCACATAGAAACACCACGATCGTCACCAGAAATATTTGTCATTACTTTTATAAAATCTAATGCATCACTTCACTTACATACGTACACTTACTTAGATTATTTGATTTAATATATTTTACATTACTTTTTAAGTTACTCCATAAAATCACCTGAAATGCTTTGACATATAATTGTTAGTTAACAATATAACTTTCAACCTTAAATATGCCTATATCTCAACATAAACCCCTTTCCTAATAAGGAACGTGTGCATACTGTTAGACTGTTGGGTCATGAACATGATCACAGTAAAGATAACACTGGTTATTATATACTGAGGCCTTTCATCAAATATGATGTTTACCAACATGGAAACTTCATGCTTCATGCTGTGGTATAAGAAGGGATCATGTGAAACCAAAAGCCCTGTCGCCAACATGACTTTTTTCAAAGGCAGGACTTCTTAAGTAGCGCTTTATTGCAAAGACTTTAGCTCTAGCTCTCATTAAACAAGAGCAATTTAATGAGGTTCAGTGAAGTTGATCTACATCGGTGTTGTCTGTGCGCAATATACAAAACAACTTTAAGAATGGTCTTTATCTGAGAGAAGTAATCGTTGAAGGAGCAGGGCTTCCAACTTTGTCTGAAACTCACTAAGACTGATGGAAAGCAGGACAAACACAATGCACTGGACAAAGATTTCACACTGCACATTCTGTTTATGACTGTGAAAGCACTTTTCTTTCTTTTTTTCCATGCCCAAGCATCCCACATACTTTATAAATCAAACCATCAGGGTGAGGACAGGTTGATGACGTCATTCACGGTCGATTTCCAGCAGCCGGCAGGGCTTTGATTAGAGCAGTAAATCTTCTCCTGTTTGACTGTCCTCCTGAGTGAAAGGGCATTTTAGTGGTCACTCCTCCATATGTTTTTGGATTTTATTTGTCTTCAGCTAGGCTTTGTAGGTCAGACTTGCATTTGTCATCATTGGGATGTTATTTTTATTTTTATTTAATTTACCTTTGCAAAACTGAGTAGTTGATTAAAAAAGAATTTAGTTAAAGTTTGAATCCCTAAAGTCTTGATTCCTAATTTATTGTCTTATGTACCACAAAGCTATGCATTTTCACTGAAACTGCTTTTGATGGGTTTGACAAAAATGACCTTGTACTAGCTGTATTAGATAGCACAGTGAGACAGTGCTATCTAATGTAATACAGGTTCCTTCACAATTGTTACCAAGCAACAAAATCAACACCAAAACATACACAATGGCTTCCTACACGTTAATGTAAAAAATTCCCTTCTCTTTGTATATAAGGTTAAACTGTTTCCTCATTAAGTAGATATAGAACAAAAACCACTGATGAGCATTGCTGAGAAGAGGCTGGAGGAACTAATTTCCCTCCTTTCTCTGGCAACTACTGGACTCACTGCAGTGGGAAAGAGGAGAAAATGGACCAATTAAATCAAAGGTTTAAAATAATTACAACTTGCAT
>VVHJ01025662.1:0-10803 GCA_015107715.1 Tylochromis polylepis
GTAACCATATAAACACACACACACACACACACACACACACACACACACACACACACGCACACACACACACACACACACGCACACACACACACACGGCCAAAACCCAGGCCAACTCACAATTTAACACAGACACACAAATGTAAAATGTGACCACACAGCTAAGCCCCCCACTAAGACCCACAGAGCCGACCGTAGCTCAGGGTGTGTGTGTGTGTGTGTGTTTGTGTTTTTGTGGCGGTCAGTACTGAGGCCTTTTCTGTGTGGTTGGGGAGAGCGGATGGAGGGATGGAGAGGCAGAAAAAGAGAAAGAGGATTAGAGTGATATGGAGACAAAGAACAACAATAGTTTGTCACATTTTGTCAGAGAGGATTTTATGGAAAAGCTGATTTGGAGTCTGCCACCAACAAACAATGATTGGAAATATGGGATTTATTACTAAATCAGTTTTGAGAATTTGCATGAAGTTTAACAGTGCTTAGGCGATAATTTCCAAACATAACTGTGCACGCAAACTCGATCAAAATCCTATGCAAATTCAATTTTAGCTGTAAAACATGACTTAAGAGTTAACTTAGTTTTTGTTTGTCGGCACTTTGTTGGTATTTAGTTACACTGGATACTGTGCTAACTACTTCATAAAGCTATTAGTGTGTTCTTAATGTGATGGCTGTCCATTATTGTTTTCTGCTGTGTTTTCCATTAACACGTCTTCAGTTAGTGTTGGAAGTACGTGAAATGCTTTCTCAGACTGAAAGTGCTAACAAAAACAAGCTGCTGACCAGGATACACCGGAGTTCAGCACATTACTTCCCAGCCAAGCAAAATAGGTGATGTATTATAGCTGTTTTATTTTAAATCAAGCAAAGTCAACTCAGTGTTTCACTTATATTGTTAAGATTATATTCTTAATGTTATGAAAAAGCAAATTAAAACAAGTTTGGACAGTAGAAAGCATACAGTCTCTATGAATTCTAGTCTGCTTCTGCGTGGAGATGTGAACTGATATTTTCAGAATTTGTGCAAAAATGTTAAATTCAGTTTATAAATATCCTGTAAGTACTTAGTATTTAAACCCAGAGTAAGGTCCATACCGAAAAATAGTTACTCACACCTTGAACTATGACCTAAGCACCCATTTCAGTGTTATTAAAAGCTGTTAACTATATTTAACAGTCACATAAATTATACTTGAAACAATTAGCTTGTCGGGACACCCACAGTAAGACACCCGGTGCGCTGAACATTTTCCAATACACTAAATAAAACGGAATGAAGAGGTTCCAGCTGTGAGGTTATATACATTCTTCTGAATGTAACTAAACCACTAGCAGCTTGCTGGCTATGCAGAGTCATCCATAGTGGTAATGTGGTTGACTATATGAAACTCTTTGGGAGCTGAAAACTTCAGTATTGGGTTACCATGCTTGCTGTAACGTGTGTTCACTTTGTCTCGCTGATATCAAGTGATGTTCCATAAGAAATATTAAATGCTATAGTATATACTATTCTGTACCACCTGAACAATTATTTCTGCATGTGGGCAAACCTGATCTTAATCATCATAATTTCCATTTCCACTTAAGTTAAAGGAAAAGTCTCCTTGATCCTAAGAGGTAATTTATACCACCATCATAAATTTGCAGTGTAAATTTCAAATAGATACTGCTCAGAAATATATTTAACAGAAACGTGTGGTTTGAGATTTATTGCATTCCCGCTGTTCCTTGAATTAAGCAAAACAAGAAGGTTCACCCAATATGTGATTACCAAAACAGCCTTTCTTTTGGTCTTTTACCTCTTTGCCTTCTAAATGAGGCATCTCTGCAGTATCATAGCCTCTGAGAACCAAGCTACTTTCATCCAATCCACAGTTTAGTGAAAATGTCGCCAAAGCAGCAGGCAGTGGGAGATTTCAGGCACACAGGCAGTGCGTGGGGGAGTGGGGGGTGGAACAGCAGGATCAGTTTGAAGTGAATGAAATGATTTAATGTTTCAGAGTCGGCCTCGCCCCCAGGGAATGGAACGATATGGGCTCCTAATTGACACCAGGTCAACTGCCTCCCTCTCTCACACTCTCACACTGCTTTCTGTTTCACACTGTTTCTATTTCAGCTGTCTTTCTCTCAGATTGTCTCATACACACACATTACAGTCTCTCTGTTAGCCAGGCCAGTCCAACGCTGGCCGGTGCTGGACAAACAAAGGCCTGTGCTGTCTGACTATAATGATGGATGACCACCAGTCTCACATTTTATAGGGATTTCACAGGAGTCACTACATTCCCAGGCTAAGCTACAAGTCAATAGTCTTCTATCATGCTTCCCAAAATCTGTAAAACCATGTTTCTGAATTCTTTAGGAAAAAAAAAAGATGATGAAGAAGAAATGTTTCATGATTTTATTAGGCCTGAATTAGTCTTTGACAGAGCAGTGGTTAATGACAGCTGAATGTGATTAGCAGAGAGTGGAATGTTTTATTAGTGTCACAATCAGCTGATTGACAGAGCCCCGGTGGTCATTATTGTTCAGTTTTAGAGTGTGCGGACATAATGTGCACAGCAGTTGTCATGTGAGAGTGTGTTTTTTGTGCTTTTAGTGGGACTGAATTGCCACGATACCTTTTATGAAGTAAATCTCTGTCTTAACAAGTCATTTAGTCTTTTATTGAGTCCTGAGATCTTGTTTTCCTAAGATAGGCTGCTAATGGATTGGCATTACTGCACTTTTGATTTGAACAATCTTATTTGAATCATTTTCACAAATGAAATGGAATTCTTCTTGATGCTAATGGACCGACCTTCCCTCATTGCCTTCTCGCATATCTTATTCTAATAAATACATATCAAGTCTTTTGGAACTAACAACTTTCAAGATGGACCTTTTAAAGTGTACCACACCAAAGTAACAGTTGATAACCATTATGAAGTGCATCAGAGAATACCAGTAAAAAGCTGGGGTTAGCTTGTTTTTCTTATCTGTTGCAGGTTTTAAGAACTATCCAAAAGAGTATTTATATTGAATGAACTTCAATGAACATTGAAGATTGAACAATGACATTCAGGGACACTTAATTACACTATTAATTGATTGTGGCTCCACTCTATAGCTGTTGCAGAAGCAGTTATTTGCTTTTATCAGAGAACATGAAATAACCCTGTCCTTTTACAAAAAAAATGGTTCATGTTGTACTAAAGAGCAATGCAAAGACATATTCAGTCTATCATGAGCAGTAGTGTCTTACCAAACCTACTGCCAGACCGAAAAAAAGAAATGAAATGAAAAGAAAGAAAGTGAAATAGACAATGGTGTAAAACCTTATTACACTGAAGGATGTCAACAATATTTTTGAATAGCAGCTGCAAAAGGTTTTGGAAAGAATGTGGTTGTGCCAAATATGCTATGAATGTGGTATGATTAGGGTTAAACCACTTGATTACGGTCAGAGAAAAATTGTGGATTGTTGTTGATAAAAACAGGATTAATTGCATGCCAGTTAATTACATGTCTGTAGTAAGACAGAAACTCTGTTCTACTGAATGAAAGTCACACACACTTCATGCTCACCCTGATCTTAACATCCCACATAGTATTCTACACTAGTAGTGCTGGAGGTACTTAAAAGTGGATGTAGCCTCTGGGTCTAAATCAGGGGTATCAAGCATAAGGCCCGAGGGCCAGAATTGGCCTGGCAAAGACTCCAAACTGGCCCACTGAATGCCTTTGGAAAATGTGACAGAGGGCATACATTTTGGACTTTTAACTGCATTTTACAGCTTGTCCTAATGATAAAGATGGGCCCCACAGCATTTCATACTACACAAAAGTAATTAATAGATAAACTACTAAATTACAGAAACATTCCTGTTTTTTCACTATTTATTATAGAAATTTCTCTTTTGTTTTGTTTTTTTTTTTGCAATGAATCCACAGTAAAATAAAAGAATAAAATAGGACATTTTCTGTGAATTGACAAAGCCTTCCTATTTTGTAATTACAGGACAGTCTGGGCAAAGAGCTACCAGAACTTTACACATTTATTTCTTACAATTTAAGACCAAAGCGTCATGCTGACAGATCTCTTTTGTTTAATACAGCAGCATTTTTTTTATCATGTAGTAAAACTGTAGTAGTGAGACGCGCTGTTAATAATGCACTTCTTTTTCTTATATTGAGCTATTACAGGGATTAAATGTGCAGTTAAACATATTTACAATTGACAGGGGATTTTTACGTGTTCGGTCCATTTAAAATCAAAGTGGACTGTGTATTGCCCACGATGTAAAATGAGTTTGACATCCCTGGTCTAAATGGTGAAGCCAGTGAGGACGTATTTTCAAAAAGAGCTCTCTTCCTAATGACCAGCAGAGGACAGTCTTTCTTTTTTCTTTCTTTCTTTAAAA
Organism: Tylochromis polylepis; assembly: GCA_015107715.1. NCBI lineage: Eukaryota > Metazoa > Chordata > Actinopteri > Cichliformes > Cichlidae > Tylochromis > Tylochromis polylepis. The sequence goes on from VVHJ01025662.1 coordinate 4,401, forward strand.
ATGTTACATTTGTATAAACAAATCTATGGGGAAACAATCTTTCTGCTCCCTTGAATTATGAAAAAATATACCATTAGCAAAAAAATTTGCTGATGACTTCATGACAAAATAAATAAATTATTCCCTGACTGGGTGGTTGTGAGAGGTTACTTGTTGTCACTAAGTGAAAGTGGTCACAATCAGGTATACTGTGCCAAAAGTCTCCTTGCAATTGCTTTGCCTGCTAGCAGATTGCCACAGAGGCTCATAGGTTGCATGGAAAACGCTGACTTGTCCACAAACACCCTCAGAGTAAAGGTTGTGCCTTAGAGCTGCATTCAACACATATCAACAAGTGCAACTCTCAATTTTTGGACCAAAACGGTTTCTGTTACTGACTTTGCGTTGCACTTTTTCAAGTTTCATCACTGCTTGGTGGTTAGTAAGTGAGTGTTTGCAGTGAAACTGGCATCTTCCATGGCAATCCTGTAATCCCAAGGAGTTTTCTTGGTACAGCATCCTTTTTGTTACTGATTTCACCTGGCAAAAACCACCAACCCCCAGTAACAACTCACCAACCAGTCAGGGAATACAAATCACTGACCGGTCTCTAGGCCTGTGTGCCTAAAGCCAGCCTTAATACACAAATCTTGACCTCCAGATGGAGCTAATTGATGGATTTTATGGTAGATTCAGATGTTAGAAATACAGCTCCTGTCTCTGACACAAGTTATACAAGTGTAACCTGTGGCACCTTTAATTTAAATCAAGGATGAATAGGTTCAATTCATTTCAGTTTTATTTATATGGTGGCAAATCACAATAACAGTCACCTCAAGGTACTTTATATTGTAAGAGAAAGCCTGACAGTAATAGAGATAAAATCAGAAAAGCCCCTATGAGCAAGCACTTTGGTGACAGTTGGAAGGAAAAAGTCCCTTTTAACAGGAAGATACCTCCAACAGAAACAGGCTCAAAGCACTGCCTCTGCTGCATTTGGTGAAGCCATTGTAACAGTGGCTGGAGGTTCAGATGTTTTCTATAATGGTCTTTGAATGCAATGTTTAAAACTTTGAATGAAACATGTTAAATTTAGAGTTCTTCTTGGATTCACTCAGTTGTTAGATTTGACCTGACCTTGGTGTAGTTATACATAGCTCATTCTGGGTGCTGCAAGTGTCTGTATGTTTAATACCTGATCTAGGTAGATTTAAATACCACCGATCTTTTAGCAGATAATCATTATGGAAAAGTGTGCTCTTTGACATGACAAAAAGAGTGTGAACAGGTAAAACGACAAGTATTATTGCTTTTTTATTTTCTTCCAGCGCTCTTTCTGTTGAGATCTGTTTGGATTGATACAATCTGAATGGATCTTATTATCCTTGGCTCTAATAGTATTTTAACTCTTATGTAAACTGGGAGCTGACCGATGCAGCCGGCAGCTCCACCTGCAGTTTGTTTATTCTATTTTTATTAATTTTGTCAGTGGAAGATGACTTTAAAAGACTGCGGTGACTCACTGTTACATTACAACTTTTTTTTAATTACCCCATGAATTCTGAAGCCAGCACATAGGTGACCTTGTAAACGTTTGTGAAAGTAGATAAAGAAAACATGGTGCAACCAAAATAAAATCTGCTCAAGTTAACAGACCCGCAGATGGAAGCCGTGACACGGAGAGAAAGGAGTGCAGGTGTCAGAGGCAATGCCAGCAGATGATCAGCTCCCTCCATGACATTTTCAACCCCTCTGATTTTGTAGCGTGCGAGCAAGAAAACACGTCTCGCACATCTGAACAGCTCCGCAATGACATCTAATCAGATGCCAGAGGAGACGATTGGTGTCAGAGCTTAGAGAAAACACGCTGATTCCCCACCGGCTGTATTGTCACTAAACGCTGCTTCTCTCTATGGACTGTAAATGATTTAATTTGAGCGCCAGATGTGGTGTTTAGATGCTTCTAGCGCTCGTTGAGAGAGCGACAGAGGGAGGAAGAGAGCGTGAGAGAGAGAGGGAAAAAGAATGAGGAAATGACAGGAAGGAGAGAAACAGCTTGGCAGACCGACAGCCAACAGCAGCCCAGGCACTTGACAGAGCTCTCAAACGCCATGATTGTGTGTGTGTGTGTGTGTGCGTATGTGTGTTCATCAGTGTGTGTATTTTTTTCCTCCACTTGTGTATCATGACAGCTGAATGAAAATCAATCTGCTTCTACATCTGCCATCTTGAGTGTTGGGGAGCGCAGATGGGCCTTCCCTGTCACACTGAGCTTGCTGGCATCTGACCAACTCAGGTTTTCCACCTCTTCTTTGCTCTCTTTTCTAATCTCAATCTCTTCTTCTCTTCCCCCCTTCTGCCCTCTCCTCTCCTCTCCTCTCCTCTCCTCTCCTCTCCTCTCCTCTCCTCTCTAATCAGATGCCAGCCTCTGAAGTGGAGTTTTTTTCCTGCGTTGACATCTCCAAGTCACTCTGACAGCAGCTGTTTGGGACTTTTTCGAAGCTGCAATCGGGGGCTCTAATCACCCTCATTGACGGCTCCGAGGGCCCCTGTTGCAGCTCTGAATGGCAAATTAAAGCGTTTTTAGATAACGTTGGTAATTGGCTAAATCGTTTATAAGCCCGGAGATCACACTTTTAATCTTCAGCCTAACATGACGGATCATAAAACAGCGGGACAGATCTGGTCCGCATGTCCTTGGCCCTGCATCCCCGTTTCGGTTTCTTTCCTCCCGACGTGCTGCGGTAATGTTTGATGCTTAATGATTTGCCCATCAGATTAACAAACACTAATCGTTCTCTCTGCTGTGGCTTGTCTCACTGTCAGGATCCCTCCCTCCACCACCATCACCACCACCACTACCACCACGCTATCCTTTCTCTCCTCTCATCTCCCAAGCTCATCTCATCTCTGGCATTAACTCCATTAGCCTGGTAATTGGCTCTCTTAAAGCAGCGGCCACAGACTCCGAAGGCCACTTAATGTCCATCTCCTTCCCTCCCTTCTCCTCTTTGCTCCCCAGTCGATCATCTACCTTCCTCAGTAAATAGCATTAACTAGTCCTGCATAGAAATCTGAGGCCACATTAGTGTTATCCTCCCCTCTCAGCCTATTGCCAGGCTTATGAGTCCCGATCACTGGAGGTGATATGGCTAAGTGGATATTTTCTTTCTCACATCACTCCCAAATGGGACCCCAAATAACCCCCAACTGTCAAAGATGAATATGTAAATTCTGCGTATGGAGATCTCCTTCCATTTTCTAACTGAGCCTAAGAAACTAAATCTGTATTTAAAAGATGTGGATGTGGAAACTCAGCTCATCATCGCAGTCTGGGCCCCTCGTCAATGTGTAGGCCTCACTTTCATTTCCGCTTAGAAGATAAAATGTGTGGACTTTTTGAGCCAAAGGTAAATATTTTTCATTTGGATTTTTTCTCTTTGTTGATTTTGTGTTCTCAAAATCAGGTTAAAGTCATCTGCACTTGCTTGACTTATTCAATACAAAGCGTAGAGGTCAATCATTTCTTGGTTATTGTATGATTTTGTTGAATTTAATAGAGTCCTTACTTTGCTTTTTATGTCTATGTATGGATAAAATAATAGACAATAATCTTCCAGGGTCCAGCTGGGTTCTTGATTGATTTTGAAACTGTTTCTTAACCATTCTCAGGTCTTGATAGAGGCATTCACAGTAAGTGATGGATTTTGAGAAGTTTAGTAAAGTTCGGTGTCAAAACACAGCCCATCATAAGTCTAATGGCTCTAATAGTTGTTTACAGTCAGATCAACTGAAGTGGGTCAGTGCAGAAGAGTGTTTGGTACTTTTGAACCTGACACGATTGTCGGTGTCAGATGGGCTGATCTGAGCATTTGAGAAACTGCTCATCTTCTGGGATTTTCCAACACAAGACTTTAAGAGAATGGTCAGAAAAAGAGAAAATAACCAGTGAGTGGCAGTTCTCTGCAGGAAAAATACCTTGTTGATGGCAGAGGTGATAGGAGAATGGCCAGACTGCTTCAAGCTGTTTCAAGGATGGGAACAGTAACTCAAATTAATCATCACGTATTAAAACTAAGATATGCAGAACAGCATCTCTGATCACACAACACATCGAACCTTGAAGCAGTTAGGCTACAGTAGCAACCGTACTGGGTGGTGCTTCTGTCAGGGAAGAAGAATAGGAAACTGAGGCTACAGTTCACGCAGGATCACTAAAGATGGACAACAGATAATCAGAAAAATGTTGCTTCGTCTGATGAGACTCGATTTCTGCTGCAGCATTTTACTGGTACGTTCAGAATTTGGCATAAATGACATGAAAGCATGGATCCAACCTTTCTTGTATCAGTTGATCATGCTGCTGTTGCTGTAATGTTGTGGTAAAAGTTTTCTTGGCACACTTTTGGGCCCCTTAGTACCAAATGAGAATGTATTTCAAAAGCAAACCCACCTGAGTACTGTTGCTAACTATGTCCATCCCTGTATGATCAGTGTACCTTCTGTGTATCCTCTGATGGCTGCTTCCAGCAGGATAATACTCAATGTCACAGTTCAAATCATCTTAGTCTGGTTTCTTGAGTAAGACAGTGAGTTCACTGTGCTCCAGTGGCCTCCACAGCCACCAGATCTCTATCCAGTAGAGCGCCTTTGGACGTTCACATCATGCATGTGAAGCCGACAAATCTACAGCAAGTGTGTGATGCTATCGTGTCAAGATAGATCAAAATATATATGAATCCACCGAAAATTAAGGCAGCTCTGAAAGCAAACAGGCAGTCCAGGGCAGGACCAGCAAGGTGTTCTTAACAAAGTGACTGTATATTACACAAATAATCAAAATTAAAGCATTAACTGGTTAAAATAACATTTTTTTTTTAGAAATAAATTTTGGGCTTTTGTTTGGAAAACCCCGTGTACTTTAACATTTTTTAAGTCAGTAAAAGTTTTAGTGCAGAAAATGACAATGTCATAAATAAAGGTAAAAATTATTTTCCTGAGATCACAAAGAGAAACCTCGAGGTGGTAAGAGGTTCTCAAAGTTTTGCAGCTGAGCACCAAATTAGTGACCCAATATACACTTTGGGACTACACTAGAAAACTGTGTCACATAAAAAGTTTCAGTTTGTTTATGATAGTGTGACTGTTGAGAGCATGGTGTCTAATGTTGGTAACTGCCGTTTTATGATGGTTTTTTGGTGAGGAAACTGTTATTTTTTTTAGTTAAGTTTCGAAGGTTTAATCTGTAATGATGTATGAAACAGATGGGTTGAAATTACAGAGAAATTCATGCTTAGGCTCATTAAGAATTGGTGTATCATGGATCAATGAAACGTATAGTAGTGTGTTCTTTCCTTGTAAAAGCAACAGATACACAAATGCTTATTTTTGACCTTGAATGAAAACACTGACGGGACTGTGGACCACGTTTTTCAGTTTTTACGGGGTATTACATTACATTATTCATATACATTATACACTGTGATGCTTTTTCTGTTTTCTCTCTTTCTTCTTTGCCACCGAGTGGTGGTTTCTGTTTTTTGTGTTCAAGTATTTTTGTACTGCATGTTTTCTATTTCATTTCATGTTTTCAGTTTTCCTGAAAACAGATGAACAAATGGACATAAGGTAAAGTGGCAATCAATAAATCTTCTTTTTTTTTTTGTACCACTGGTGCTCTGATCATGAAAGATCCTTATCGTACAAGCATCCAGATTTCTCTTTGTGCTTACTTTGTGTCAGCTATGGTCCTTATGTCTGCACATGCTCATTAGCTGTGTGGCTTTACTCGTTATTCATTCCTGTTGTATTTTTAGACCTATCGCCCCGCAGCTTCTCTGGGCTGCTATGTCAATATTGCTCAGATTAGTGACTTTAAGACAGCCTAAGAATTTCCACACTGACATGCATGAAAGCAATATCAGGCCCAACAAAAAAAAAAAAATCCTGTCAACTTATTGCATGTTAGACGCTGAGGCTAACCAGCAGAAGCATTTCTCTTGTTCTTTACACTCTCTGATGATTCCCTTCAGCCTTCAGATCTGTCCTTGTCTCTTTGCTTTTTCAAAGCTCTCCTGTTTGTTGTATGAAACCTCGGTGGCTCATCTGAGGGATTTAAAAAGTGGAGTAATTAGCGACAGAGAAGCCATTGGCGTAGAATGATAGCTGCCGTCGCCATCCGACCTACCCCACGACAAGAGTGAAACAAATCAATCAATAACCTAATGATTTATTTTCACGTCCTTATCATGTAATTTAAGTGCCCGGTCTTTTGTATCTGTGGAGTCTTGGAGGAGGCAGTGACAGTGTTGCTGAGGGGCAGATAAATATATCTGGAGAGGATGTTGATGGAGGGGAAGATGGAAGTGGCGAATGTTTTTTTTTTTTTTTTTTTTTGGGGGGGGGGGGGGGGGGGGGCGGTCGT
>VVHJ01025671.1:0-14285 GCA_015107715.1 Tylochromis polylepis
GGGGCGGAGGTTCACCTTCCAGCAGGACAACGACCCTAAACATAAAGCCAGGGCAACAATGGAATGGTTTCAAACAAAACATATCCATGTGTTAGAATGGCCCAGTCAAAGTCCAGATCTAAATCCAATAGAGAATCTGTGGCAAGATCTGAAAACTGCTGTTCACAAACGCTGTCCATCTAATCTGACTGAGCTGGAGCTGTTTTGCAAGGAAGAATGGGCAAGAATTTCAGTCTGTAGATGTGCAAAGCTGGTAGAGACATACCCTAAAAGACTGGCAGCTGTAATTGCAGCAAAAGGTGGTTCTACAAAGTATTGACTCAGGGGGCTGAATAATTGTGCACACCCCACTTTGCAGTTATTTATTTGTAAAAAATGTTTGGAATCATGTCTGATTTTGGTTCCACTTCTCACGTGTACACCACTTTGTATTGGTCTTTCACGTGGAATTCCAATAAAATTGATTCATGTTTGTGGCTGTAATGTGACAAAATGTGGAAAAGTTCAAGGGGGCCCAATACTTTTGTAAGCCACTGTACATGTACATGCACAATGTCTTCTAGACATTAAGGTCCAATATCAGGAGACAGTCTGTTTTCAGCCGCACAGAAATAAGTTGGGCCAAAGCTTATTTTTACACTTAGGTTTTAAGGTTTATTTAAGTGAAATGAAAAGCATTTAAAATGTCCCGAGTGTCATTATCTGTCTCAAAAGGAGTTCATTTAAGGTTAGTCTTTCAGTAAAAATCATGTGCATCCTCTATTCCCTACTCTATTAGATATTAGTCTGTTTATTTAATCTTCTTGTGTGATTTAAGCAATTTACTTTTCATCCAGCTGTTTGCTGTTTATGTGGATTTTATGACTTTTCGATTTGCTTTTGAAGCATAGTGAGCTGAGAATTCTTCTGTAGACTTCTAGTTTTCTTTCATATCACCTGCAAAATTAGCTTTGTTCCCCTTTGTTGTGCTTCTGCTCCTTTGTTTTTATTGAATAACTAAATAAAAACTAGCACAGGAGGAGAATACAGCTGCATTGACTTGTGGTGATTGCGAAAGTCAGCCAGCACAATATCCACCGCTACCACTGAAAGCTGAAATAATAAATGCTATAAATGCTTTGCAGCGGTCTCACTTTGCGACGGTAGTGTGAATGAGGGTTTCTGGTCCAAACAAACACTGCAGCAGCTGATTAAAACGCCTTCAAAAAGAGGGGAAATATCTCCTGAATAAGCTGTTTTCTTGGTTACCTGCAGCTCTGTTTGGCATCACGCATCAAATCCCCCGCACAGTTTGTGCTGCTTCCAATTTTGTCAACAAAGTCAGGTGTTTTTTTTATGGCATTCTGAATCATTTGTTATAAGGCTTATTTGTGTGTTGCATGTAGTATAGATAATTTATGACTGCTGTTTTTGCACTGACTGGAATTATTATTTTTATAGATTCATAAAAATACAAATGAAATTTAAGAAAAAGCACATTTTGATAACAATAACGGGGCTCTTTAAGTCAAACCTCAATGTTTTTTCAAATGAATATGTAACCCGCCAGCTTCAATATTAATTTTCCAGTATTGGAGAAGTACTGATATGCAAACTTAACTTCTTTCTGATGCTCATACATGTAGAGCAGGCTACAATATCCAAACCTATTTGACTACAGTTTTCTCTGACAGATCATCCCCCAGTACCCAATAACTGTTTTCACCCATTTTATCCCTTCATCCTTGATTTCAGTTACTGATTATATGTCCATTAAAAGGTCGTGGATACATTATAATACACAAAAGTTCCTTTTAGCCTGAGGAGAACTGTGCAGTCGCTATCTCAAAATGCAGCCATGCAACTGCAATAATTAGAGGAGGCAGTGAACATATTGTAGCAAAGGTTACAGATGAAAACCTTCTCAGGACCATATTTAACAGAACTGTGGCTGGAAATACACTGAATGCTGAGCAGTGAGAGAACTTCTTAACACTACAAGGCTTAGGATGCGCCGATCCCGCACATATCCTGCGTGTAACAAACTCCCGTCTCTCCTTTATGACAAAAAAAAGCTACAGTCCACTGCAGCTTCTCAACAAGGGCAAATCAATGACAACCACTTCAGTGTTTTCACTGCTGTGTCAATGTGTCTCGTCTAGCACGTCGAGCAAAAACGCTGCACCAGGGTTTTATTTAGACCCCTCAATCTGTCATCATTTCCTGCGTTTGATATCCTTATTTAATTCTAGTTTTTGCGTTGCTGAAAGGTCAAACGATGGACCCGTGATCACGTCAACATCGGTGCAGTCACCCATTACATATACATACTAATGCGCACGCAAAACAGATGATCCATAACACTGAGTGTGTTTTGCAGCTTGCAGGATAGGCTGAGATGGAGCACGAGGATGGGGGTCGGAAGAGCGGACTGCGTGCAGAGAGGTACGAGCACAAGAGGCTCTCTCGCATGAGTCAGGGATGTTGCGTAACAGGAAGAGGGGAGGGAATGGAGGCCAGTCGTGTCTCCCTGGCATGATACAAACCCAGCCGGAGAAAGAAGGGGAAAGGAGGTAGAGATGGCAGCCAGACTAGTGAGCAATTCAAGTCACAAGTACATCAACAATATCAGAGTTATAAGTCCATTTTGCATGGTTTTCTAATTTCGCTCCACTTGCTTTTAGAAGTGGCTACTTTTGGCTACTGTGTTTGTCTGAGAGCTGGAAGGAAAATGTTTTGAAAAATTTTACAATTTTTATATATTTGAAAAATTATATATAAGTAGTTATTTCATTGGCTTTCTTTATTAATTTGCCCTTTCTCCTCTTTCCTTTTTCTTCCATCTTTCCTTTTGGGCATCATCACTGAACTGGACCTCTCTACCATGTCGGTCTTATCGGTGGTAAGAGCTTGTCGTTGTTGTTGTTGTTGTCGTCGTCGTCGTCGTCGTCGTTGTTAACTGAGAATTCATCACATTGTTATATGATTTTTCTGTTGCAACAAAATAAATAAATCTATGTTTGTTTTTGTATCCAATACTAAAAACAGGGCAGCGACAAAGTCCAGAACCGATGGGTGATGTCACTGTGACCATTTCCATCTTTTATATACAGGCTATATTCATTAATAATATCGGCTGAGGCTGTATACATTTTGATGAACTTTAGTCATAATCCCAGAAGATTCTGTTCATCTGGTAAGGTCTTTCCAGATGAACAAAAGCGATTTTTTGGGGGGGACTTCTGTATCTGGATGATTGTATATTACACATATTCCTTGACTTTACTAGTGCCTTTAACACAATCCGGCCCTGTCTGCTCCAGGAAAAACTGAACAGGATGCAGGTGGACCCCTGCCTGGTTGCTTGGATCTCCAACTACCTCACTGACAGACCACAGTACGTCAGACTGAAGGACATCACGTCTGACACTGTGGTCAGCAGCACAGGAGCAACACAGGGAACTGTGCTGTCCCCTCTTCTCTTCACCCTGTACACCTCTGACTTCTGCTATAACTCTGAATCATGCCATATTCAGAAGTTTGCAGATGACACGGCCATCATGGGGTGTATCTGGGAAGATCAGGAAGAGGAGTACAGGAGTCTGGTGAGGAACTTTGTTACATGGAGTCACACAAACCACCTGCAGCTCAACACCTCAAAGATCAAGGAACTGGTTGTGGACTTTGGGAGGTCCAGACCAGGTCCATTTTCAGTTCAGATAGAGGGAGAGGAGGTGGAGGTGGAGGTGGTCAACACGTACAAGTACCTCGGGCTGTGGGTGGACAACAAACTGGACTGGTCATACAACACGTAGCACCTGTATAAAAAAAGGCCAAAGCAGACTGTATTTCCTTGGAGGCTGAGGTCTTTCAACATCTGCAGGAAGCTCCTGTGGATGTTTTACCAGTCAGTGGTTGCTGGAGTACTTTTCTATGCTGTGGTGTGCTGTGGGGAGCAGCACAGCAAAGAAGGACTCATCCAGGCTGGAAAAACTAATCAGGAAGGCTGGCTCTGTGGTTGGCATGGAGCTGGACACTCTGGTGACAGTGGCCGAAAAGAGGACACTAAAGAAACTGCTGGACATCATGGACAGTGCTGGGCATCCTCTGCATATGGTCATAAACAACCAGAGGAGTCTGCTCAGCGACAGGTTGCTTCTCCCCAGGACCAACAGACTTAAAAACTCCTTTGTCCCACACGCCATCAAACTGGGGAGGGGGAGGGGAAACAGGAGGACAAAGGAGGGCAGGGACAACTAAGCTGTAGTGTTTTTCTCACTGTGCAATAGACATTCCTATTTATATATCTGTATTTATATATGTGTATATATGCTAAATTTAAGCTAAATTTAAGCTTATCTACATATTCTCTCACTCCCCTTTATTTATATTTTATATTATAACTCTGTAATGTATGTAACATAATCTATCATTCCCCTTTATTTTATATTCTAACTCTGTAATATGTAACTTCTGTTGGTGTATGCTACTGGAAACTGAATTTCCCAGAGGAACCCACCCGAGGGATAAGTTCCATCTAATCTAATCTAATCATATACAGTAACTCGTGCTCTGGGTGTTACCATACCGAGTGATAAATGTGGCACTAATCATTTATAATAAACTGCAGCAGCCTCTGTACAGACCAGCTCTTTTAGGGGGATGTTCATAAGTTTGTTTCTGCATTAGCTTTTCTGACATGGATTCCTGGATCAGAAAGCAAAAATGTAAAATGATGAATTTGCTTACTTTGGCAGAAGACCGACTCAATAGGAGGGTTTCACACAGCTCTCCTTGAGCTATAGAGCTCCATGATGTTGTTGAGATATATGTAAATGAAGAATTTATTATATCCAACATGAAATCAGAACAAAGATGATTACTATATTGAAAAAAGCACATTTTGTTAAAGCTAAAATTGCAAAAACATATTGAAATGAAGCCCAACTATAATTCTGAACCTTATACTGCAAAATCACTGAGGAATCAAAGACATTACGGGGGAACCCTTCCTCTTGTCCTTGAACCTGGCAGATTTAAAAACATCCAGGAGGATAACAGACTGAGTTATGTAAATCAGAAGAAGGCCTGTCCTGATTAAGATGCATTAAGAATATCCAAATGTTATGAAATCTTTAAAATCCAGTGTTTTGGTGCCCTGACGATGACAAAATGAAATGTTCTTTTAGAAATATGGGTAAATTAGCCCTTCTCAGGTGGGATCATGCATTTTGTCTTATTTTCAATTCATGGCTCCGATTTCTTTTTATTTAATGGTGTCTCATAAGCCTATTTGCGCTGGTTCCATTGATTTATGAATGGCCCAATTAAGCAATCACATAATACAGTTGATAAAAACATTTTGCACTTAGTCAGAATGTCTATCATTACCAAAAGTTTAAATTAATGTAAAATGAAAGTTTCAACTGAAACAAACTTTGAGCACCTGAGCTGTCAATCAGAATTAACAGGTAATGTTTGTACAGAGCCCACTTTTATGAACCCATGATGTTCATCAAACAGCACAGATATTCAACATGCAGGCATCCACATCTGCAGGGACGATGTGCATCGAGCTGCAGTACAATTGAACAGTCAACATCCCTCTGAGAGGAAATTATGTAATCAGAGCTCATCCGACTCATCAACATTACAGTAAATAAAACCAACAAAACAGAGTCCAGGCAGAGCTCTAACAGTGAACTGCATTCAGCTGTTAGTGGATTCAATGGAAATCGTGCCTCACTTTCATCCAGAAGCATTATGAATTGAACTGTATTTATTTCTTCTTATTCTTCCTGCCTTTTGAGGCCACCACAGCATATCATCTGCCTGTATCTCACCCTATCCCTAATATCCTTCCCTGTCACACCATCCCCCTACAGGTCCTCCTTCACTACATCTATGAATCTTCTCTGAGGTCTTCCTCTTTTCCTCCCTCTGCACATCTCTCTCTAAGTTTGTCTCCAAACTGCTCATCCTGAGATTAGAATTGTAAGGATTTCTAATCATGTCCATTCTGGTTACTCCCAATGAAAATTCTAACTCGTTGTTGTTGTTGTTGTTGTTTCCACCATCTTCACACCATACTTCTACTGACTTTCATTCTTCTTCTCACCAGGACAAACCTCCACGTCTCCAGGCTCTCTTCCACCTGCGCCCTACTCTCACTACAGATCGCAATATCGTCTGCAAACATCGTAGTCCACAAACACTCCTGCCTGATCTCATCTGTCAGCCACTGAAAACAATAACAGGCTCAGAGCTGATGTAATCCTAACCCCACCTTGAACCCATCTGTTACTGCTACCACACACCTCCTCACTGTCTTGAGGTCCCCGATTCACCACCCTCACATATTCACCTTCTCTTTCCTGTCACTCCAGACTTCCTCCTGCAGTACCACAGGTTCTCTCTTGGCACCCTATCATATGCTTTTTCTAGAGCTATAAAGACAGTGCAACTGTATTTACAACCTAAGTAAGCATTATTTAAATATAATGTTAGAGTTTTGGTATGTAGACCTAATTTCTTGGTATAAACTAAATTACACAATTTGAATTTTCCTCAGGAGACCTCAAGCCTTTGCTGTCCAGCCAGCGACAGATGGCGTGGTAGGATTTGACCCTGACCAGACATTCTGGGTTTACAAAGATAAATATTTAAACAATTTCTTCTAAATTTTAAGGTGCAATAAAACAACAAAGAAAATGTGCACTATAATATTAATTTTGCTCTTAAATTTTAAGGTACACTTGTTTCCTTGCTTATTTATTTAAAAGGTATAAAGTTTCCACGGGAAGTTCAAGACTGGTCTCCATATGCTACAAATCACAAGCTGCATGGGCAGTTGAATCTTAAATAGCTGTAGTTCCACTGCCAATGAGGCTGTCGAAAACCAATTACCGGGGGGATAAGCTGCAAAGGTAATGGCTAAGATGAGGCAGAGATAAAATGTGAAGTGGTGGCCTACGCTGCCAAAGGAGGCACACAGATAAAAAATGAAGAGAGAGAGACAATACAGAGTAGACAAGCTGAAAGAAAACTTGCACATTGACTCTTATGTAATCCCCCCTCCTGAGTGTTGACAAGCGAGCTCAGAGCAAGCAAGAGAATGAACTCTGGATATCTTACCCAGCATGCCTTTGTTGGGCTCAGAGAGACACATGTCTATTTGAGCACTGGGCAGCACGAAGCCAACCACAAAGATCTCCACGCCGTCTGCCATTAGTGCCAGGCCCAGGACAAAGTAGAGCGTCCACTGGAACTTCCCGTGGCCACACTCCTGCAGGATGGTCTCATACTGCTGCGCCAACTCCTCCTGATCTTTTCTCCTCTCGCCCTCATAGGCCGAAAGATCCCTGAACTGCTGTGCCTGGGTGGCTGTCACGCCATCCATGCTGCCAGCCTTCCCCGAATCAGCTCTCGGGATGCCCTGGTACTCGCCCTCATAGATCTCGTCATCCTCATCGTGTCCTTCAGTGGAGTCGCTGTGGCCTTCATCATCATTGGCACGGCTGTCGTTGCGATAATATCCGCCATCATTGCTCGGCACGCCAGCGTAATCGTCGTCGTCGTCTTCCTCCTCAAATCGCTTATAAGAGCGTTTGGTGTACTCATCTGTCATTTTGTCCATGCCACGCCCCACCTTCTTACCAACCTGCTTCTTAGCAACTTTGGCAATGTCCTTGGCGCCGCGAACGAAGTCTGAGCGGCTGTCTCTGTAGCAACCATCATCGTCCATCTTGGATATGTAGAGGTGGTGTTGGTCAGTTGCTGCGAGGAATAGAAAGTATCAGGAGCAGCCCAGGCGCATGAGTGTGCAATGGGTATTTATGTGAGCTGATAAATTCAGCACTGAGGACAGCTCCCTGCTCCACTGCACTGCCGCTGCTGCTGGACAGAGTCGGCTCAGACAACGAATCCTGTGGAAAAGCAAAGAAAAGAGTAGAGTTAGCATGAGTCATATAATACCTGTCAGGCGGACACACATTTTTTAAAACAGTCTAGGTTCAAGGTAATTAATACTGAAATGGACAGGACCACAGGCATTCACATCGCACTGACATTTGCAGGACATATTATCTGGCTCAGCACTAATGGTTAGAGAAAAAAAAAAGGACATGACAGCTTTAAGGAGCTGACAACTGAGTCTAGGAGCTCAGTGGCCTATATTAATAGTTATCGCACAGCTCTCTCTCCAGCCCAGTACAAATCACACTGTGGCATTTACAGCGGTGCACCACAGAGCTACCGAACATATAATGGTCCATGCTGTGACACAGGCCTGTGCAATTAACAAGCGAAGAGCCACAATGAGCTGCAGCAAAGGTCAGCATACAGAAAGTGCCGCCATGGCGGGGGTTAAATTCAAGTTCACCCTAAGAAGACTTGTGATTATAATCCATGCACTAATTTTAAATTCAGACACTGAATACTTGAAACAACACTTTAAAGTCAAAACTAGCCAAAACGTGAGTTCATTTAGTGCGTGCGGTTTTACGTTTCACGTTTCACGTGTCATTTCATGCCATGAATAACATCCTAACACTAAACTCTCTGCATGATATTTACCTAAATGACATGTAAAAGGAAATCTGCCTGAAATGTTGAGCATTTTACAGGCAATCCCATGATATCACAGTCAGAACATAGTATTACTTCAAAATGGTCTGAAGAGTCACATCATCCCCACATAGACGATTCCCTTTTCGAGACATCATTAGGTATTTATAAAATATTTAGTTTGTACAGAAAAGAACTTGTCTTTCCTTATTGAGCCATGATTTGCCATCATGAATCTATCAGCAGGACTGCCTGCTCTTTTTCATGGCACCTCTGTCTCTGTGAAGCTGCTCTGTTTTGTCTTACTGACAGGAGCATGCTGTGCCAAAAGAAAAGGCTGTGACCTCAACAAATAGACATAATAAACAGAGCACTTACTGTATGATCAAGCATTTGGCATCCTACAAACGGTTCCCGACTGGAAGGATTAATGTGATGATTCACCACATTATTAGGGAGATAAAATGTGTCTGATTTTATACTGTGTGAAATATTGGACACATTCACCTCTTTGAGTCCTTAGAAATCCTCAAAGGGGATCTATTTCACTTTTTCTTACTTTCTATCATACATCCATTGTTATAATAGTGGATGCTCACATGAAATATAGCAAACGTTAACAAAATGAGATCAGCGTATGTGTAAACCAAAGGCTCGGGCTTCAGATTGCTCTAAACATTCAGTTTCAGACTTTTTCTTCTACTGGCTCTGAATGATGTAATTGAAAGTGGATGTCCCTTCTAAGGTCATCTCAGACTTATGTGTGGCTTAGGGTGTGGGCACAGAATCCCTGCCGGCAAATCTTTTGTTTATGAGGGGCAGTCAATAAGTTGGCTTAAAGGTAGATAAACAGCTTGTTTTAGAGGGGCTGTACTAAGACCTAGCATGAGACAAGCATTGTTATGAACTAGTCATGTGAATCATGCAACGCTACTCTTGTATAGTCTAAGAATAATAATATGTATTTGGTGAGCAACTTATTAACCCTGTAAATGATTTAGTGTCCAGTGGCTTTAACTAGTCATCTTGCTGAAGTGAGGTCATTTATTCTAATTTCTTTTCTTTTTTTGTGCACTTTATTAAGGGAGCAGTGTGTAGAGACGGTACCTTGCTCAGGGTAGCCATTTGGTGGATTTGAACCCCCGACCTTCAGATCATGGGGCAAGCACTCTACCTACTGAGCCATCTCTGCTCTAGCGCTCCCTGTGGGGTCAGCATTGGCTGTGGTTACTACTTAAAAGGCTGCGCCCAATGACACCCATTAGTGTCACATGTTTCAACAGGGTTGTAAATCAAATAATTCTGAGGCACAAAATCTCTCCATCCCATCGCTTCACCAGAAATCACAAGCAAGAATAAAAATGAATAAAGCCCTGACATCTGCCCGGCGTGCAGAATTTCTCCAAGATTGTTTACCGTTTGCCTGCAGTGATGACAAATCTTCGACATGTATTGTGTTCAGGAGAACAAGCAGAGATGACGTGTCCCTGGAGAGAAAGTCTCTGAGGGTTGACTGCAGCTGTAGCAGGCACTGAAGTAATTTTAGTAGCTTTCCACAGTCTCTTTAAAGAGAACTGCAGCAGCAGCAGCAGCTCAGTGGGAGAGAGAAAGAAAACGTTCAGCCTGAGGGATCAAGCAGCTCCCAGCATCACGACTACAAACACTGACTGGATGTTCTGCAGCAGGTCAAAAGAACAGCGCTGTCTGCCTGCTTAGTGCAAATATAATCATTGCAAGCACACCATGGTGCAAATAATCAGTAGTGTGAAACATTCGGGTCACAAAAGTAAAAATGATCAACAGTTGAAATTCTTACAATCTTGTTTTACTGAATTGTAATAGTTACTCACGAATTATGAACACTGACCTGAAGTATTCTCGAAAAAGTATTCTCTTCGTCACTTAGTCCCAAATTTTTGTCTTTCACACAAAAAAAATATTTACAAACATTATTGGTACAAAATAAAAAGAAATTATCTGTGTAATTATTTTAAGATCTATTTCATGGCTCTAACATGGAAGTTAGTCTTAGAAGTCAAGAAGCTTGCACAGGTAACAACAACGGTTCTTGTATTCGTCTTCTGAGACTTCATAAAAGGTTCAAATTATTCTTTAAAGTTGTCATTTTGTGATGTTAAAAGGCCCTGGTAAACCTTGTCTCCTGCTGGGATCAAATATTTTTTTCATACTCTCATATTAAATGTTGGACTTCACATATATCATAAAAAGTGTACTATGTTGCCCGAATGTTCAGGGAGTGATCAGACGTGCAGAGAGAGCTCTGATCAATAAATCAGTGAAGTGTGTAATTAATTAGACTCAGAGAAACATGTCAGGCACTACAGATGGGCAGTATTAAACAACAGTGGGTAAACGCCAAGCTAACCTCATTATCATTGTTCCTGCTCATTATAAAAAACACTGGCCTATTTGTAAAAGTGTTAACAAGTGTACAATGATATAATTATAGCAAGAAAATTACAATGCAAAAAGAAAAGAGGGGGCAGGATGTTAAACAGTAGGACGGTAGGAGGGAGGGAGTCCCTGAAAGCTTTCTGTGTTGCCTCAGGGGTGATGAGCAGACAGACTGCCAAGCCAACATCACACGACCCAGAGGTCTGCTGGGACAACTGAGTGTCTAAGAACAAGCTCAATGAGAGCCAGCTGAAAGGAAAACCCAAGGAGACGAAAGAAAACTGCATCAGTGAGATCCTCTTTCACTCTGGCTGTCAGGATTAGAAGAGAACAGCAAAATAAATACAGAGGCTACAGAATACAAATCTAGTTAAATGTCACCTGTATCACCTGCACGTAAATCCACCGTCTCCCTGCTTGCCTGTCTACTCTCTGTACCTCTCAGAATGAAAGGTGAAAAACGTCAAAAATAAAGTCATACCAACATCTCCCCACAAGGACTCAACACTGAGACAGAGCAGTGCTCTGAGCTACATGCTAACATGAAAAGGTGCTATCCATTCAATAGTGTAGACACATCACACAAAACAGAACAAATGCTGATGTAATGCCAGTGCTAAAGGAAAAATCAAAGGATCCTTAAACTCAGTTAAATCCTCTGTTTATAAGGAATCTGTGTGTGTTCAGAAAATTTCAGAAAAAATTTCAAACAAAACAACAAGAGAGTTGTTGAAACATTTCTGTCAGCAAAATTGATGGACTGTATGACAAAGACTCGAGAAGTCCAGCGGTAGAAACTCTGGAACTGGAATTCTACCCTCCCAGCTAACTATTAGTGGCATTGTTACGCTACTGACATGAGTCAGTGAGTGTTTATGGGGGACACGTACATGTATTTAAACTACTTCAGACAACCCGAACTGATAAATTACAAAAGAAAAACATATTTAGGTTTGCTGTCTATGCTCCAAACTCGTCATCCCCGACATATGTGATAAACACCCAAGAAACAGGTAAATAACAAATAATCCTCCTGGAGGCTAAAGGTGGATGCTTGTGTGGTGGAGGCACTGAAACAACAGGAAGCAATGCTGCGTCTGGGCATCATGACATGCGACCTCTTTGTATTTTATGATCTATAGTTTGAGCTATATTTTCTAAGGAGCCCGAGTTCAGATATCTGTTCTAGTTCAGCTTCTTCCAGTGTGAAGAAGCTGATTCTTTCAGTAGTTTTCCCACCGCTGTACTTTATACAGGCAGAGAACTACAGATTAATGACTGGTGAACTGCATCAGTCGCAAACACGCGGGGCTCAAAAACACAAACACTTCAGACTGAACTGCAGGGACAAGCAGTCGAGGTTACATCGATTTCTTGTGTACATAAGTTAGTCGAGTCTCAGAGGTACTGTACTGTGCAGGGTCACTAAATTTCTCACTTAACAGTTCTGCACAAACCAAGTGAGACAAAAGCAAATATTTGTAGCCGAGTTATTGCTTGGGATTTTTTTTTGCTTACAGCGAGTCCCTCAGGTCGCAGACTTTGGATGGATTTGGACAGAAACTATTCAATTTGGTGTACAGATTTAATCATTCTTACACTTTATCCAACATCCCTTTTTGGTCCACCTATCCATCATCATTCGTGCTGAGGTTATCTTAAACAGACTGGAGATCTTTGTTTTCCACACGTTCACACTGTGAAGCGCAGCATCACAGCATGAGCAAATGCTGTGAAAGGCATTTGGTGCTTGGTCATCAGCCTGGATCTCATCCTGCTCATTGCTCATTATTAGTCTTCACTTGCATGTTTGTGTTAAGTGAATGACCAATTCATGGAGCTCCAGCCAGGAGATTCAAACATGTGTTATTAACAAGCAAAATAAGCATCAATGTCGTTTCTATGGCGATACAGCAGGCAGACAGAAAATTAGAAACATATGGAGCCGGCAGGATGAAGGCAGTACAGACATATTAACAAACTGCTTTGTCTTGGTTGCTCAGCTTGGACTCACATGTTCACCTGCTGTTAATCAATCTGTTGCCTGGTCAGCAGTCCCACAAATAACAAGGTTAGAAATGTTGAAGCAGAAAAAAAACTGAGAAACTCAGAAATTCACCCACGCAAATGTCTAATGGGAGAAAATAATGCCGTGATAACATTTTACATCCAAAGGGTCAAAGATCGGCTTTACTGTGACATAATAGTCAGAAAAAAAAATCCTTTTAGCCATCATTCAACACCAGGACGCAGCACCGGACGCCAGGGTTGAGACCATATTTTACACTGACACTCTAAAACAGTGGTCTTCTCTGTCACTGGGTTGAAGCTGCGTGTGAAGAATCTACATATCTTTGCAGATCCATATTTGAAATCACCGACTGCTCTATCAGATTTAACAACCAAGCATAAAACTTTTAAACAGACCTTTTATTAAAATTCCACTAAGTCTTTTATATATAACAGTCTGATAAATACAGATATGACCTGATCATGAATGGTTAGTTGAGTCAACCAAAAACCCCACGTTCTAGATGGTCCTGCCTTGCATATACACTCACCAGCCACTTTATTAGGTACAACCATTCAACTGCTTGTGAGTACAAATATCTGGTCGTCCAATCACCTGGCATCAACACAATCCATTTAGACATTTAGGACATTTTGAACTAAGCATCAGAGTGGGGAAGAAACATAATTTAAGTGACTTTGAGTGTGGCATGAGTGTTATTACTGAGTATTTCAGAAACTGCTGATCTACTGGGATCTTCCTGCACATATCTCTAGGGTTTACAGAGAACATATGGGCTCAAATTGTGGTCATAAATATCTTGTTCTTGTAAGACTGCGTAGTTGTGAACTGAGTTTTGTAACCTTGTGAACCAAAATATGTGAAAATGTTATGTTTGTGCATCCATAGATGAGAATTTGTGTGTGCGCGCAAAAAAGATTTGTGTTTGTAAAAAATATTTACACAAGTTACAAATTTTTTTGTTAAGGTCTGGTTACAGATACAAAGCAAAAAGCTACGTGTAAAACTCTGCGCTCAAGTCCCTTCGCTTGTGTGTGAGTTTCAACTTGCAAGTACGAATTTTGACCCGATTTTTCTTCCTTTCAGCTGATTGGTCAATGTCATGTCAATCACAAATTTGAAAATCCAATCAGAGAACAGATGGGTTTGGCTGTCGGAGGGGCGCTTTACTGAGCTTCAGGTCCTGGAAGGGTAATACAGTTTGAAGCTGGAGGATCTCTATATAAATATCCCATAAGGCTCATACAAGCTAGGTCTCTTAACTTTTCGGTAGCTGTTGAAAGGATAAAGTTGT
>VVHJ01025674.1:0-10127 GCA_015107715.1 Tylochromis polylepis
TTTTTATTTCCTGTGTGTGTGTGTGTGTGTGTGTGTGTGTGCGTGTGTGTGTGTGTGTGTGTGTGCGTGTGTGTGTGTGTGAGAAATTTACTGTGTCTAAGGAATGCTTCAAATGTTTGTGTGTGTGAATGTGGTTTCATAATCAGTGGAGAGGTCAAAAGGTTGAAGAAAGGGGAAAAAAACCTTGCTCACTTTGCAGCCGCTGGGTGAACGACAAGTGAAGAAGAGGGGAGCAGCCAGGTGGATTTTACCTGACCAGGTGTGACACCCGCCCACACATCTCCCCTTGGAACTCTATGTGTGTGTGTGTGTGTGTGTTCGAGCAGACATCTTCTTTGTGTATGTGAACAGCAGTAACTTTACAGCCTGCGGACATAGTCATAAAACAGCAGTAGCTAATAGCAGTAATAGTGGTAGTCACAGTAGCAGCAGTACTAGCAGGAGTGGTAGTCGTGGACTTTTATGGCAGCTTCAGGCTCTTTCAGTCAATAAAGCTGAGCTTAAACACTCCTTCCACAGATAAGTGTTGCTGCCACAAACAAGCTGGATGCATCCTATTAAACCTGCTCCTTCCTGTCCAAGTGTACTAGTGCCATCATTTCAGCTTTAAGGTGGATCCATTCAGCTCAATTCCAGCTTAATATTTTATTCTTGGACTCTACTAGAGTTCCTCTGCATGGCTGAGAGCTTAAAACCTATATTCTGATCCCTACATGGAGAATAGAGTCAGCATTCCCGAAGACCCCTCGGACCTCAGAGTGCAGATGGTAAGAGGGTCCAAAGTCTTGGTCTTTATCTGGTGAGCATCAGTAAGAAATACAGATTCTTAGTTGAAACTTTATTCTTGCTTTTTTTTCTTCTGTTAACTGCAACTTTAAAACATTTTTATTGTTCTTTAAGAATTAATATAAGCTCCTAAAACAGGAAAACTGTTTGTACCTGCAGACTTTATATCAAATCTGAACACAGACTAAGCCTTCAGGGCAGCAGCTGGAAGAATAAAACTGTCCTGCACACATCTACATATTATGTTAATTGTATAAAAATTGTAATCTGCCAGATTCTCCTGTGTCTTAATCATAGAGCTGTGACACTGAGAAGTGTTAATTTTCCTCCTGGCTTCAAATAAACTTTATTAATGCAGCTCCTTTCCAGTCTTAAAGCTGTTAAACCTCACGCACACGCACACATGCCCACAGACTGACAGACACACAGACACTGACACTGCTACTGTGAGGTATTCAATCTGTATTATGTGTTTAATCCCTTTATATTTCTCTCTTACCAGCTGCTCTGCTGCCAATAGACCTGTATACAGTTTTCTGATTGGTCATGTGCGGTAAACCCCGCCTCTTTAATATAGGCTGACTTTCTGGGTTGATGACAACTTCACAATAGCTTCACAAACCTACAGGTGACATCATACTGGCTGCATCCATCTGTTATATACAGTCTACTGAAGTTTGGTGAATTATCATCACATATGAACAGAATTATCCCTGTTTGGGAAGCTAAGAAGATAAGGAATGATTAATGATTTAAGACATTATTTTTGCATTATTGTGGGACTTTGTGCCTTTCTTAAACACACAGTGGCATAATGTGACTCCATCTGAAAGCTGGTACCTGATAAAACTGATGAATTATCTTAGTAGGAATCAATTATTTTCACATTTTCTGACATTTTAATGCAGATGCTTCACTTCTCACTGCCTTAGAGGACATCTTAATGATGGAGAAAGTCTCAAATGTGCACACAAAGAGATCAGTAAAACCGTCTTTTAGCTCTGCTCGACCCAGGAAGCAGTAAATACCATACATGAACTTTGTGTGCGGTGAACATGTGTAACGGTGTGTGTGTGAGTGTGTGTTTGCCCTGTTGACCATGAAATCCTCTGCTTTCTCCCATCTCTATCTCCTCCTCTCCTCTTCCTCCCACTCTCCCTCATATCTCTTCATTATTGAGCTCTTGTAGGAAACATAAATCAGGGAGTTGCAGAAGCAGTAATCTCCATGGGAAGGAAAGATTCCAGCACTGAGGAGGATTGGTCTGAGAAACAGGTGCTGGTTTTACTCTCTGCTTCGGGTCACTGAGGTGAAACAAGCTTGGCAACGGGAAAACCTCCAGTAATAGCTGCAGGATTGTAGGAGGTGGTGTGTGCTCAGATTATTTAAGATCTGTATTTGTGCTGTTTTTTGCAGAAACTAAAGTAGAAAGCTGTGCCTGCTCTGACTCCAGGTCTGTTGCTGTTTGCACTGTAACCCCTGTGATTGATCACAGAAACATTAAAGAAACAGGAACACAATGCCAGTTCAACAATGCCCACAATGCTCTGTTAGCATGAAGCACATACAAAACAGTGATAGCATTGTGAAGAGCAGCACTGTTCATTGATCCCCCTCAAATATTTATTTAGCTCCTCAGTAAACCGAGGAAGGTTTGATGCATGCAGTTTGCTTTGAAGACAGATTAGAAGACACACTCTCAGACGGGTGTGGGTCAGCGGGTAGAGTTCACCTTTTGTTTTTAAGGAAAATACGTTTGTAAAGAAAATTCCAAATTAAGCATGTATTAGATAAAATTTTTTGATGTACTGAACACTTTTTAATCCCAGTGATTGAGTGGTTGCTATATGAAGGACTCAGGAAGGATTATCCCTCATTTTTTCCCACTCCCAGCATCAACACCGAGGAGCGTTAGCTAACATTAGCTTAGAAATTGTCATTAATTACTAGCATTAACAAACACTGACAACTGATGTGGTTTCAGATAGTATTTTGCTAATGCTAGGGTTAGCCAGCTAGCTTTTACATCAAGCTATTTGTCTGTATTAGCTTGAAAACTAATGATAGGTAAAATTAGACTGTAAGCTAATATTTAACTTGAAAGGTAAGTTAGCGTTTGCCAGATGAAATGAAGCCCTTCTGAACAAATGGCAAAACTGTTCATGTAGCAGCACTTGATAGTAAGAACACAGTTATGCACTCAAAATAGCAGGGGTAAAAACAGAAGTACAGAGACATGAAAAATATGGTCATTTGATGAGGTCAGCAAATTCATAGCATTAGCCTGTAAAAAAGCATGTTTTTCTAATAAGAGAGGGATTGTTTAGTGTTTCATAATCAAATCCGACCCTGAGCTATCTTTTTTTCTGGCTAATGTTAGCTAATGTTAGTGTGTCTGCGGACACAAAAGCGCACCATTACACTTAGCAAAATGCTATCATTAGTGGCTAGGTTAACAGCTAGCTTTTCCAAAATCTGGAGGCTAGTTGGGCTTTCTGACATTTAATGGACTGTCAGATGGACCTAATGTTTTATTCACGAGAGCCTGAGTGCATAAACTCATCAGGAAAGGCTTTATTGGGTTCAAGTCAATGGGAAACATAGACAGTCTGTATGTGCAACAGGTGTCTGGCATTTGCTTTTGTGTCCAAGTCATCATAATGTATATGATAAACAAGACATTTTTTAACAGATGCTGCTGAGCCATAAAATGCTAAAGACAGCTCAGTTAACAGCCATGAATGTCATTCATAGCAAGTTAGAGAATATTTACCTTTTCCTAGGTCTACAACTGATTTTAAAGTCTTCATAGTCCAATCTAAAGTGTAATATAACATTAATGCAGCTCTTTCTGTAAGAGTCCTGACATTTCTAAGTAAAACTATAGGAAATATTAAATTTACAGTCTGTCACATTACACTATCAGTACCTGAACAGGGTTTAATCAAAAGTGATTTACAGGAGTGTTTATTTTGACTATGAACCATCAGTGGTTTCCGCTCACATGCCAGACATAAACCACTCAGACAAACAATGCCCAGGCTGCCCTCGCTGATGCCTGTGAACCCTCAGAGGCCGTCTCTCTCATGCCCGCCTGTTACTCCCTCCTCGCCTCTGGCCGAGCGCGGGGGGATGCAGCATTAAAGAGGCAGCGATCGGAAACAGGATATTGTGAGAAACCTTCTGTGTGCTCGAGTTTGAGGGAGAGAAAAGGAAAAGATGGCGGTTTCTCACCTACTTACCGCCATGCCAGGGAGTGCGGTGATAAGAGGGCTGTGTGTGTGTGCGTGTTTTAAGGGTTAATTCACTGTGTTTATGTACCTGACACAAAGCGTACAGGTACTTCCTGCCACTTTCAATCAACAACTGGTTTCCAGTAATAGTTTTGCTCCTTACTTGCTGGAAACTTGCTTGGGTTGTGAAATGCATCAAGAAGGCATTAATCTTAGTCAAACTATAAGGCACACTTCATTGCATAAAAGTGATGATGATCTCACATCAGTCTTCAGTTTGAACAGCCGGGTTATTCTTCAGTGAAATTGGCAAAAGGAGTGTTGCTGACTGAGGCCTGAAATGTGTTGTTGTTACAGTCTTATAAAGGATCACACACAAGGAGATATTAAAGGTCGTTTCAAGGGTATATAAAGAGTTTACACCTGATTCACCCTGGTGTGCTTTTCTGGAAGTCTTCTATGAAGCAAACATGGAAGATACAGAAAAATCTGTTGCCCTCCTAAACTGTTAATTGCACTGACATCACCTCATACTTGAGCTGAACTAAACTGAGAGTGGGTCTGAGCATTGAAAGCACATATTGTAAAAGGAAAAGGGTGTGCTTGATTTAAAGCACAAGATAAAGCAAAATAATCGTTTTATCCCCTTTATCTTGTTTTCATAATCTTTGTAAGCTAAAAAAAATCTAATAATCACCCAGTCCTGTCATTGTTTAGTCATGGTCTCAGACTAAACTTTCCATTTGGCTAACATTTCCACTAACAGAATGGACCACAGCCCCCAAAAAGGCCCCTAAAAACTGGATGCAGACATTCAATGAACAATGCAATCTCGTGATTAAGAGCAATTAAACCATCTCTGAGTGTATGACTCTCAAAGACTTCACAGACTTGTTCAACTTCATTAATCTGACCTGCCAGCTTCTTTGTCCTCTCACATCATCCATTTTCTATTGTCTGGCTTGCTTCCTTGATTTCTGACATCATTTCAGACATATAGGCACAAAACACACACACACACCCATCTGAGGAGTGCCAGCCTACTCAGCAGATGTAAGACAAAAGTGTAGGCTTGTATACATACTGGTTGTGATAAGAGCCTGCAGTCTGGTTCTCAGCTGCATGTACACAGCCAACAGATAAGTAACTTCTAAACTTGCACAGCTGCAGAAAGAATGCTCATCACGTTTAAAATAATGATTTATTTGACCTGTGAGGTAGGTCAATACTCACACAGAGACCTGAGCTTTGTTACAACCATCCTCTTGCTCTGGTTCCCCACATTTGTGCCAAAACTGGGCTACTTTCGGCACTTATGGCTCAGCTACAGGACTGGAAAATACCGCGTGGGACAGATGTGACCCAAATGCCACAACACACCTGACATCTGGCTCTCCCTGAGCCAACTTGGTTAGTCAAGGCCAAAATGTAGCCCAAAGAAAACTCCAGGTGTGGGTAAAACAATCATTGCTATCCGGATGGAATCCATTAGGGTTAAATCTGGGCTAATGTGGACCAAATCTGGACCATATTTGCCACAAGGCTAAATAAAGTTTGTCCACCTGAATGGGGTAAAAGCACTCTAGTTAGCAAACAGGTTAGGTCTAATAAGGGCTGCTTTTGGGGCTCTTTGTGACTGAATGTTGACCCTTGGTTCAGAGGTGGTCCCACATGGGCTAAAGTGTGCCCAAAGAAGGGGTATATAGTCTAAATGTGAACACATAGGTGCCACATGTGAGAAATACATTAGAGATTAGAGACATTAGAGACACTACATTAGAGACTGGCTGTCATGTCATGATTTGGGGTCTTTATTTCTTCTTTGGGAAAGAGACTTTGGGATTTGTGGCCACTCCAGTCTCCACCGCCTCTTTAAGGAAATATCTGCTTCTTAAGCTGCTGAATGCACTGCTATAGCCAGCTCTAGCCTGTTGCTTGGTGGTGGGCAGGAGATTTATTTGGCTTAGCTTTATTGCAATGATTTGGAGGAGAGAAGGTGTCCTTTAAAAGTATTTATATACACTTTGCTATTTAAGCCCTTACATGAACACAGCTTGCTCAAACTCACTGCGTCACATTCACTGTAAGTGAAAATAAAAAGGCCATTATTGCCTCTAGCACCTCCATCTTTTTAAATAAATTTAAAGCAGTCGTAAAGAAACACCTCCCATCGTAACTCCTTTCATTTCTCCCCGGAGGAGCATCCTGAGCCCGACAAAGGTCCCAGGAATGTCTCTTCGTCACTCCCAGGCAATGCACTGCCCTCAGGAATGCAGGGGAGGAGGATTCAATGGGAAGAAGAGGGAGAAACGATGATCTCGACTGGTCTCAGCGTGAGAAAGAACAAAGCGGTGGAGGAGGAGAGCATCTCAGTTCTTTAAGGCCCCATGCTTCGCGTCACTAATTCCAGGAATGACAGGAATGGGACGATGGAGCGTTGGTGGGCTCTGGTACTTTATTTAGTCCTGCAAACAGAGAAGAGCTACATACTTGAAGACAAAAAAACAGTCAGAGGTGTACACAGTACTGGGAACTATTTTATAAACTCAAGAACTGATCAGCAAAAGGAAGTCCAAGTCACAGGCAAATCCAAGACTTTGACTTGACTGCTGTGAGATTTGGCTCCTCAAAGCCGACCTGAAATTGGAAACATTTGTTTTAATTTGATTTTAAAGTTTTAAGAATAAAGTTATGAAGACCTAATAATCACCCAGACATCATTTGGTCCAAATATGACCCACATCTGCGATTAGAGTGGCCAGATCCCAGTGAACTAAATGTGGGACACATTAACAAAGCTGGGAAGATTATAAGATGAAGGATAGGGTGACCTTATGTCCCTCTTTATCTGTGATTGCACAGCATTTTTATTCCTGAGACAATGTCATATCTTTTAAATGGTTCTGCCGGACGTGCACTTTTTGAAAGTATGGCTTTTATCCACTTCATATGAAGGGAAGGCTATCTCGTCAGGGAATGTTACAAGACACCAAAAAGTCATAAGATTTGCAGATTTTGTTGAATATGATGGAAACCACCCCAAATATAACAACGCAGTCACATATTCTGAGAGTTTTATCTTTTTTTCCTAGAGTTATACACAAGGGGAAAACATGGTGTGAAGTGACACAGCATGTGTGTGTCATAATTGTATAAGATTGTATAAAGAAAGGCTAAAAGTGTCAGATTGGGCTGAAAAAGCATATGCCAATCCATGGATCCATTCAAAGTGAAACCCCAAACACTGTTACCAGGCAGAAGAGCAGCTGAAATCACAGTGCTTGTTGATGTGTCGCAAGTGAGTAAATACTTAAGTAAATACTCATGTTTTCTCTATTTTATCCCAGTAACCTTTTAAACAATAAACAGGTGTTAGCTGTTGCAGCAGTTGCTGGCTGTCTTTTGGTTTCAGTAGGAATGCTTTCATCAGCTGGTACATCTCTTTTTCAGCTACAGGTTTGAGCCTCACAAATATCTGACAAAAACACCATTGTGTTTTGTGCTCATGTATGAAATTTGGTGCACAGGTGTAAGATCCCAGAACACACAAAAAAGCCTCTTGGAGCCATGCCCTACACCCAATATGAAGCCTGATCCCTGATTGAGAAAGAAAAGGGAGGATACTCGATATTCTTTGAAAATCCTCTGTATAAATTACATTTTATCACCAACCTGGACAACGAAAACTAGAAATACTGAAGTTTTTCCACAAAAAAGCACATTTTCTCCAATAAAATGACACAGAATATGGTCAGCTCGACCCTGCCTTTCACCATCACCCTCTCGTGTGTCGCTTTTTTCCAAATCCTTCCATTCCTCTAATCTCTCCTCCTCGTCTCCCTCTCCATCTTCCCTTACAAATCGACTGATTTCTTCCCTTAAAACCTGTCTCTCTCTGTCTCAGCTGTAAATATTCCTTTAACACCCTTCAGAGGATTTCTCCAGAGGGTCAAGCTAAAACTAAAAGGTTAGCGAAAAGCTGAATTTAAACATGACCTGTCACAATGAAAATCTTACTGACTACAGCAGGGGAGTAATGATTCTGAAACTGAGGGTAATGCAGTGAACTAAAACCTGTAGTTCAGCTCAGGGACGGACCAAATACAGAACAAAACATGGAGTAAAATAAAAAGCAGACTTATAATTTAAGTTCAGAACAAAAGGTGAATAAATATCGTGGTACAAAAACAAGGCATGAAAACTCTGGAGAGGGTAACAGGTGAAACATCAGACAATCCAACAAAAACAATGAGCAACCCAGGACTTTTAACACAGTGAGACCAGAAAGTAATGCAGACAATCACAAAGGTGGAAGTAAAACTAATGCAAGGCAAGATTGGCAACCTTCAAAGTGACCAGGAAATCACTGAAGACAAATGCTAAACGCAGAGAGAAGACTCACCTCAGACATAGCAACAGAGGCAGGCACAGAGAGAAAGATAAGACAAGGAAACATTGAAGGAAGACAAGACCTAAGCCAAAACACACTTTCAGTTCATTGTATTTATATCGCGCCAAATCACAACAGTTGCACTTTGGCGACAGTGGGAAGGAAAAACTCCCTTTTAATGGGACAAACACCTACGGCAGAACCAGGATCTGCTGCAGCTGGTTGGGGGTGAGGTAAAAACATAAACGTTTGGATCCATTCTGCCTTATATCAACAGGTCAGGCTGCTAAATGGTGTAGAGGATGTGTTCTTGGCACACTTTGGGTCCCTTAGTACCAGCTGAGTATCATTTAAACACCAAAGCCTACCTGAGTATTGTTGCTGATCGTCTCCATTCCTTTATGACCACAGTGTACCTGTCTTATGATGGCTGCTTCTCGCAGGAAATCACACCATGTTGCAAAGCTCAAATAATCTCAAAACTGGTTACTTGGACCAGATCTCAATCCAGCAGAGCACCTTTGGGATGTAGTGGAACCAGAGATTCACATCTTGGATGTGCAGCTGACAAATATGCAGAAACTGTGTGATGCTATTACGTCAACATGGACCAGAATCTCTGAGAAATGTTTCCAGCACCTTGTTGAATCTATTGTATGAAGAATAGAGGCAGCTCTGAAGGGAAAAAGTGGTCCAAACCAGGGATTAAAACCTAAAATGCTACAAAACTCAAGAACCATGTCAGAAAGGATATTTGTACTTACAAAAGTAACTCAAATAAGACTTTTTTTTAAAAGTACACAAGAGTCTTAAGTTTGTTTCCATTTGTCTGATATTCCAAGCATAAAGATGCTTTGAAAAGCTTGTTTATTGATTTATCTTCATGACTGCCTTCACAATGTATTTCTGTTTTAATACCTGCCCCGAACCCCAATTAAGTACTACAAAAACACTAAAAATTAGCACTGAGAATAACCACAACTAAACCAAAGCAAGTAAACAATGGATCGAAAACAAGAAATTTAATTAAAAAAATATTAATAACAAATACAAAAGTATAATAACTCTGCATAATACAGCCATCCTTAACATTGGTCCCTTGCTCCCGTCCAGGCACCATGATGTAGAGCTGCTAATGCCTCATTAGAGGCTAAGTGAACTGGAAATACATAACAAAAATGGAGTTTATGTTCTGTTCAAGATCATGTGATTCAGACTGTGGTAAAAAGATTTTATGACAGTTTTTATGACGGGATTTAAAAAAAATGTTTTTTTAAATCCCATCTAAAGAAAAGCTGACGTTTGAGAAACCACCGTCACTGATTTCCCAGCAAACATGCCACTTTAGAAAGGAAGGAGTATGGTGGCCCCTAGAGACAAAGCATGTACAAACTCCAAAACACATGCAAACTCCAAAACACAACGGAAGTGCTCCAAGACGCTAGGGGCAGTGTTGAGCTTTTGCTACCTAGTGGCTACACAAGCCTGGAAGTTCCTAACGACCGGATTTGGTGTGTGGTAGTAAAAGGTAAATGAACATTTTTTTTAAATTATTTGAATATAAGAGTGTTAGGGTTAGGGTAAACGGATAAGGGAATAAAGGGAATAAACGGAACAAACTTGCCGTTTATTTTGCAAATCGAGCTCAACACTGCCCCTAGCGTCCTGGAGCACTTCTGTTGTGTTTTGGAATTTATACGTGCTTTTGAATTTGTACG
>VVHJ01025676.1:3015-13524 GCA_015107715.1 Tylochromis polylepis
TATTTTGGTATACAGTGGAGCTCATGGTCGTCTCAGTGACTGCAAAGCGCTCAGGTCCCGTGGCTGCAAAACAAACCCAATATGTATGTATGTATGTATGTGTATATATATATATATATATATATATATATATAGCCTAGTGGTCATGGTTTTCAGTCATTTTTATACATAAAGGACTTAAAGTCAATTGATAATGGTCTATCTAATGGTTACCACCTAACACCTAATATTACAAAGTAAATGTAGGAACATTTTCAGTCATAATTTTCCTATGATCAGCCCGATATTTTTTTCATATCAGCTTTTCTAACCAAATGTTTTCAAGCGGGCGTTCATGTGACTTTTCCCTGTGAGAAACTTGTTTATCCAGCGATAATCCACCATTGATTCGTGGATATTTTTATTAAAACTTTCTTGAACTGTCTTTGTAAAAAGTCAAGTCTTCCTTTCCATCCAGCCTTCCTTCTGTCCCCACACACACACACCCTGTTGTAGTTGGATGCCTGACCGGCCCAGGCTATATTTTGAAGAAGACAGTTGTGAATGCCAGTGGCTGTTTGGTATTTCAACAAGGCTTGAGTCTATATAAAGACACATATGCCTTTCTCTGCAGAATTCCACAGATACTTTGAGGACGTAGGAGAATTAGAACGAATAAATATCATTCCAGATGACCTTTCACAAAAGGGAAAGGAAACATAAATCCTTGAAATCTGAGAACAAAATAGCCTCTTTGCATGATATTTTAAGATGTTACAAAGTAGGTCCTTTGTTGGTAGCCCTCTTCTCCTTTTCATTCCTTTTCCTCTGTTGTGTTAAAGCTATAAAAGTCCTGCATGGTAGCGTGAAGGTTCTGCTCCTGGATCATTTATGAGGAGAATGACAGGCATGCAGCATGTGCTCCAAATGTGTGTGAGTGTGTGCCACGGGCAGATCACCAATGCAAACAGCCAAGTCTTTGCCATTAGTTCAGCTATGACTGATGGGCAGAGGGGGGCAGACAGTTGAGCTTGGGGCTTTTCACAGAGTTGGACCGGC
Source organism: Tylochromis polylepis (assembly GCA_015107715.1). NCBI lineage: Eukaryota > Metazoa > Chordata > Actinopteri > Cichliformes > Cichlidae > Tylochromis > Tylochromis polylepis. The sequence goes on from VVHJ01025676.1 coordinate 4,054, forward strand.
GGGAGCGTTTTGCTGTCAGCAGCAAAAGAGCAGAACTCAACTTCTGACACACGTTTGGGGGGGGATTCTGAAACCGAGTTAACTTGAACACTACCACGCTCTTGTGGCTGCAGCTGAAATGCAATGTTTAGTACTCCTGTTGTTTAATTGAACTGTCAGACTTAAAAGTACACTGTAGTTTTGTGTGCCGAGCGAGCGCCCTTTATACGCGTTTTCTAAGCACTGCAGGGCTGGTTTTCCCATTTCCCAGAGTGCTGAAGGAGGTGGCGGGCAGGGAATGTGAGAGAGTTGCAAACGGGCACACACACCGCTACAGCAAAACCCAAGTGGTATATACAAAGTGTCATGAGCTCAAAAAAATACCACACGGACTAACCTTAAGTTGCTGCTGGAGTTCGCTATTAAGGCGTGTCAGCACAGCATTGGTTTCCCTGTTCTTACGGATAGCCTGCTGGATCTCCCTCTTCTGTTTGGGCAGCAGCCTGAAAGAATTTCATACAGTTTTTATTTGCTATTAAATACATTTTTAAGTTGAATAAAACAGCATGTCATGGCTATAACAATCTCCATGTCTTCCGGCTTATCAAAGGTTTAGACTTTGCACGTCAGGAGAAAAAGACCAGCTGCAGAGGTCACCGCAACTTTGCTAGGAGGCCTCCACAATTATTGATGATCACCCTGTATCGCACTGACAGTTTCAATGAGCAGTCTGGTCAATAAGGAGACAGCAGCACACATGCTAGAGTCATTATAGTGAGTTAGGGTGTGCCTTAATGTCTGGTGAATTCCCCTCTTTGGGTGGGTTTCATGGGTTTTACGATCACTTAAGAGCATGTAGGTACTTTTAAGAAGCTCTTTGACCTGCGTTCACTCATTTTTTTTGGCCACTTGAGGTAGCGCAACAAGCTGTGAACATTGGTATATTTTACTCATAAAGTTTACAAGAACTTTGCGCGCAGCGACGTTCGAAGCTTAAAACAAAAACTGCAGTTTCTCCAATTTAAGACTGGCTCCAAAGTCAGTCACCTTAAAGTTGTGTGTTAAAACGCTCTGACATGAACATGTTTACAGTCTGACTGAAAAAGGCTTTTTTTTGGTTTGATTGTTTTTATAATTCACTTGTTTGGAATCCGGTAGGACTCAAAGTTATTAGTATAGCTGCTCTGACACCTTTCAGCCCCTTGCTAGGCCTCGCGTGACCTACTTTGAGCCACCGAGCTGCGTCTCTCCACTGTGTTTGTTTTTGTTTCGCGGGTGTCTTCTGCACGTTTTTTTTAATGGTTTAATAACTGAATGTTAAACCTGTTGGTCATGAAATACAAGGCCGGTTTGTGGCACTTCCACGCTGGCTTCACATTTTAAGACCTAGAAGCAACAATGGTCACGGCTGGCTCAAAAAAAACAAAACAAAACAAACGCTTAAGTTGAGGCTTCAACATACAGAATCCAAAATTAATGAGTGACAGTGGCTAAGTCCATCTTTGACATACAGTCTATAGGCTGACACATTAAAAAAACAAACAAACAACTTTGCAGTTTTCCGTCGGTTTATGCCTGCAACCAGCCATTTATGTAGTTATTCTCTTATATAAAGCAATAACTACACCAAATGTTCCTGGCTATATTTTGACCACTGCTAAAAGTTTAAGCTGTTTTTAGCCAAACTGATCAGTGTCACAAGTTAAATGTCTGACTAACTTTTGAGGAGGTTTAGCAGGAGGAGGAAATGGCGCGGCCGGCGGAGGTACGGTCTCCAGGTTTTGGCTCTCTGGGAGATATTTCCTGCGAACTGGCTTCTGTGGAGGTTGATTGTGAGAGGCGGCAGTCATGTCCTGAAACCATAACAGATGAAAAGATAGAATTACTGAAAGAAAGACACTGACTCTTACACAAAAGGAGCGGCTTACGTGAGCAGTCCTGACCTGTTTTGAAGGATTCGTCAAGTCCTCAGTGCTGAGCCCAAAACGGGAGTGTGGCCCCTGATCTTCAGGTTTCACACTGCTCTCCTCCTAAAGGCAACAAACCGAAAAACTTGGCTTGGACATTTGCCGTGTAAGACAGATGATAAAAGATCTATTCCTCCACAGAGAAAAGAGTGCTGATGCCACGATGAAGTGAATTAAACTGAGAGAGTAGCTATAAAGAGGCAGAAAGAAATGTGTTCGCCCTGGCCGTGTGTAAATCAGCACCTTCCCCGCGGGGACTGCGATGTAGGGCTCTCCAGACCCGGCCTGCTCAGGGGCAGCCATGATGGATTACTTTGCTTTCATTGCATCGCCGTGCTGCCTTATTCCTTTGTTTTAAGATGTTTAATGTGTCACCACATGCTTTTTAGGGCAAAAGTGTGACGACAGGCCCCAGTTTTGTGAAAGTTGAAGGCATTTCTTACAACCTTTCCCATCTGTTTATGTTGGATTTAGCGAATTTGATCCGCTAATTTGTCCGGGCCGCACTCTTCATTGTGGCGGCAGTGGGCTTTCGTGATGGTTTAAACAGGCTCCTGTTGTAAATTGTACCCAAGAAACCTAAAAATGCATTTTGCTCAGAAACACCAAGTGACTTTCAAATAAATGACCCCGAGATTCGCTCCTCCATTGGACGCGAAACACAGCCGCAGCATGGAAACATTTAAAGACAGACAGTGTAGTAGTTGCTACAGCGGCAGTAAACCACAGGAGAGCCATAAGCTGAATGTGTGGTCACATCAGCTGCAGGTCATGCCTGTTTCATTCCAGCAATGCGAAGGCTGGTATTAAAGAAGCGCCGTCGCTGTCAGTTTCTAGGGCGTGCACTTTTAAAACTTTCCTCATTCAGCTGGAATATTTAAGAGCAATAAGACGACGAAGGCTTATTCAAACCAGGGGAAACAAAACACAAACTGGACACAACAAATGAATCAGAAACAGACAACTTTAACCTCGTCCAACTTTCTGTCTGAATGTATTAAGGCACGCAATGGATCAGCTGGACTCTCTCCACTCCTGGAAGAGCCCAGTGGACCTTGGTAAGCATGGATAATAACTGAACTGACAGATACAGTAATATGTTCTAATGTGGCAATAACATAGGCTGTACATAAAAGATGGACATGGTTACAGTGACGCCACCCACTGGTTTGTTAACTCCAAATCTCTCACTCACAAAGTCTGCGGCTCAGTTACAAAGCAGGCCCACCCTAAGAATATATGCCCTGATTCAGCCTCCTTTGTTGCTCTGACCACAAATTGTGTTAAGTAAGACTTAAATCTAACAACTGAGACATAAAATGCAACATCAAAGCTTCTACTGGCCTCACAGATCAAGTTTACCATTAGGGTCATTTCTCATAGGCTTTCAGAAAATAACTTTTTCCGCAACCACAACAGTCATCCTCTGCTGGGCATTAGAAAGTACGGACGTTTAACTCTTTAGCCCTTGAAAGCCTAGCAGGAGTAACCCTTGAAGCTCTTTTCTGAAGTGAGCCGCGTCTGTCATATTTCAGGTCTGCTAACTGCAGAAAACACAAAATCGCTGGGTTTGCATCAGAAGTTGCTGAGGGCTTTCTCTTTAGTGCAGCGCATTAAGCTCGAATAGTGACCGTCGGTTTCTCACCACATTTGGGGCTACTTTGAATCACAGTAAGTAACGAGGGATTTCAGACACAGCCATGCACTTTTACTGCAAATTAAACTGCTCCCATGAGTTCCCCACAAAAGCAGGTGTCAAAATATTCACACTTAACTCAAGATTGACATGTTTTATGTAAAAGGAAGTTATTTTTAAGGACGCTTATACTTCACTGATTTACAGTGCCTCTCTGAGGAGCTTGGGCTGGTGTGGATTTCTGTTTGCCTTACTAAGTGAGAAATGTACATATTACGGCTACCTTTGGGATGATCTAGTGCAGCTGGTTTTAATTAAGTAAAACACAGAGAGATGGCCATGCTCTAACGTGATGGGGAGGAGAAGAAGGAGTGATGATCCAGGGTCAGAGTGAGAGTAATGAAAGGGCACCTTAGATTACAAAGACAGAGGTTAGAACCGAGTGATTTACAGCATTCAAAAACCAGAAAAAAACCAGACATCCACACCAAAACGTGGGCAGACGCTGGGCTAAAAACAGACCGATAACAAATCTAATCTGTGCACGTTGTGAACCTTCAATTTTACATTTTTAGCGCGTCACAAAAACTGTCACATTTCAAGCGCATCTGGTCTAATGACGAGCACGATTTACAACATACAACACCTGACGCGAGGGGCAGTACTGAAGCAGGAGCCGCTTTGCCTTTTGACCCTAAAACTACATCTGATTCGTGAAATTAAAGCCAGAGGTTCGGACGCCGTAAAGACAGAAAAAGCTGCCAAAATCGCTTCACTCCCACAAGAAAAACAAATACTGTGCAAAGCTGTGCAAATACAATAACCTTTGAGAAAGGAATGGGGAGTTTGGGGTTTTTTTTCACCTGCAGTTCCAGGAAACGTAGCGCAGTAAAATACAGTACTTTCCCATGTGCACACCGTGTTGATTATGGCTGTGGGGTGTGCAGCTGATTTACACAAACACACACGTTGATAAAAGTACCAAACGCAACACAGCAGTTAGCGTGTGTGTTATTTATCATGCGGCAGTAGCGAAGTTCATAAAGCGATTCATTAGAAAGCAAATTCTGAAGTGAGGATACTTCCTAATATGGTGCTCGCCCATGATTTTTAGATTAGGCTCCCTGCTGAAGGAAGAGGAAATGTCTCAGTTGTCAGAAGATGCAGAAGTACGAAAATGACACAAAGAGAAAAAGGAAGCGCTCTTCCTGAGAGTATTTCAAAATAAAAAATGATGAGCAAAACCGTCAGTTGAGTTTATTACGAACCTTTCAGCATTTTCACAGGCCCTTAAAGCCAACTACCATTAAAAACTTACTGAAAGGAGCGCATTAATTTCAGTCTGAATGTCACTTGCTTTAAGAAACCGAGTAGCGCCACTGGAAACTCTTTGAGCAGTGCCACCTTCGCAGGAAGGATCTTTAACAAATACGCAATTAATTTTCATAGACTTTCACGTACACTGCTGTCAACCTTCTCATTTATTTGTGTCTTGTAATAGACGGATGCTCTTCCCAAGCACGTCTTTGATGGCACTTCTATATATCTGAGATGGAAAGTTGTGAAGTGGAAAATGCTGACATTTCTTTTTGTAACTGCAATTTGCGTTGCTGTTTGCTACGTTTGCGAATTCCCACCGAAACAAAGGTAGAAGTTCAGGTTTAATGCTTACCTCTTCTCTGAAGCGACTGAAGTCAGCAAAGTTCGGCTGCTGCACTGTACTCTGGACAGCTTTCTCTGAAGCGCCGATAAAATGAGAAACCTGACAGGAGAGAAGCACGGCGCTAATCAGCCAGACACTTCTGTCACTTTTAATTTGAGAAGCATTTATGTCGTTGGATTTCTTTGCTCGTTAGCATGCAGTACCAGTATCAAGATCTTAATCAAACAGGAATTACCTGCGACGCTGTCGGTCTGGGAGGGAGGGCCGGAGGAGGCAGCAACCATCCACTTTTCACTCCTGGAATCCCAAGTGAAAAGTTTACACTGCAATGATGTCATACCTCTGCTTTGCTCTCAGGATACAGATTTCCCTCCTTAAACTCAAATACGCCGTGCACATTTTTAACCACAAACTGAATCGCTCTCTTGTGAGCCTCTCAACCTTTCAGGCCGAACACTGAAAACCACGCATCTCCATTTCTGCTTTTGTTCCCCGTAAAAGGAGAACTGCCATAAACAACACATAATAACTCAGTTGCAAAACGCACTGCGGCACCCAGCTGTTTGTGCTCGTCACCTTCCGTGTTGCAGAGATAATACGATGGGAGGAGCTGGGCGATAGCGCGGATAAGCAGGGCATACCTGGAGCGCCCTGCTGGAAGAGCTTATTGAGGTCCAGCGAGGAGGCCCTGGAGTGGGTCTTCTGGGGTCGAGGCGGAGGGGTGGGTGGCTCTTCTGCCTTCTTCATAGCGTCTTCGATTGAAGTGCTGGAGTAGGACCTTTAAGTCGCATGGGTGAGAAAATGTAATAATGGTTAATGAGCAGCACAAGTTTAATCATTGTAGTTGGAGTGGGTTCATTGTCACCTTGGTCTAGCTTTTGTCTTCATCTGAGGGTCCAGATCTTGAGGCGGTTCTGAAAAGAAGATGAATACTTATAAGTGTGCTCAGTTTCAATCAGTCATCTGTAGGCATATAATAACCACCAGTGATACTTTTTATTTTCATCTTGTGCCAAAAACATATCTTGCATCCAGCCAAGAGAGTGCCGCGCGCTTCGAAAATGCAACCAAATCACAACAAACAAGCATTTTCACCAAAGCAGACAAAAGAGGAAAGATCCCCAGCTCAGAGAAAGTACTGAGGTATTTGTGGCACCCCACCAACCGGAGCTCATCTGAAACCTGCAGCACGTGACGTACTTCTACACAGGAACAGAGAAATCTCCCCCATGCTAAGAGAAGGGTTAGTTTCACCTGGCCGCTGAGGAAATGCACCGAGCCGAAGAGTTCCTTTGCCTTGAGATGCCGCGAGCGTCTTCGTATCTGTGGACACAGTAAGAAGGAAAGATCAGATGTGACGACACAACTAAAATGCATTTTTTTCCCCCGCATTTAAAAACTTTTGAAGGCCACCAAAGCACTGTGATAAGATTATTTTACCCACAGCAATACAGACATTTTGTCTTCATACACACTCAGCCCCCCGAGGGCCCACTGTGAGCCACAAAATACCCGTGCATCAAGAGCGTATCAGTGCAGCGTTTACTCACTACTTAAGAAATTATGGTTCACTGAATAGATTCATTTTATTTCAGTATCGCATAAACTGAGATCTTTTTTTGGACTAAGAAATAACATATGTCAGCATTCCCCCTCTGCTTTTGTTTATTCTTAGAGGGTGAGTGGGTTAACAGGCATGAATTGTCTTTTTGTTTGTTAGTGTAAGGAAATGACCATACTTACTGTATGGTGGATTTATTTCTGTGTGCATGGCTTGGACAGAACAATTAGACAAGTACTTAAAAAAAGAGCACCATGGGCTTTTTCGAGTACCATTATCCCAGTTATTATATTGTTATGCCTTTAGGGGATTGCCCAGTTCAAAGAGGTGAATCTGTTTTAACATGTGATTTTAATATGCATAGCATTTTCTCATTTGCTACTCAAAAAAACAAAAAACAAAACCTAATTCCTTTATAATTACTTTACCTTGTTTATTGGATTCTTCTTTTAAGTCTTGCTTCGTTGAGGTCAAGCTTGGCTGGAGTCTCTGCATAATGCTGGGGTCCTAAAAAAACACGGCGCAAAGAAAATCAGGACCTGCACAGACTGAAATAATGTAAAGTGTGCATTTCAGGAAGTAAAAGATGCTCTAAGCTCAACCTGTTGCCTGGTATGCAATGTACTTGAACCTAGTTGTTCTGTCTCATGTTCAGCTTGCTAGTGCCCCCTACAGGCAACAGGATGAAACTCCACAGAAACATTTCAAACACCACCAGTGACGATTTGTTTTACCATCTGACTCGGCCTCCGTCCAGGATCCTCAAAGACGATTAAAGGCCCTGCACTCTGTCGAGAAAGCACAGTATAAAGCGCTAAACTGTGAATAAAGTCATAACGCAAAGAATTAATTTTTGCTGCTTGCGTCCGTCTTACTTCAGGAGTGTCGGGTATGGCCTCTTCATGCTGCGTGAACCCTGGCCGCAGGCTGGGAGGCAGGCTCTCTGGGAGAGGGTAACCATTCTTGCGGGCCACAATCAAGTGGAACGCTGTGCAAAACTCAGAAAACGTGAGCGCCCCATCTCTATCCACGTCACTCAGCTCCCTTAAAAAGAGATGACACAAAGAATATGTGCAAAACCTGAGAATGGAGCCGTGAAACAATAATGGTACATTAAAGACGCACGAAACTATTCTGTTAACACTTTGTTTCGTGGAAAGAACTTGGTAATCTGTTCAAAATTCTTGGAAAAATATGGCTTTCTTTGAAATTAAATCTTTATTTAAAAACAGATAAAGATTAATTTAGTAGCAGGCACGCAGCGCACGGAGCACAAAGACTACTTAAACCAGTAATTTATTAGAATCAGTTGAGCAGAAGTATATAAATTACACAGTCTCCAGTTTCATAAATTTGTGACATGTTACCAAGTTCTTTCCAGGAAACTATTATAATTACAGGGACATTAATCTGAAATTATACACCAGTAAAATGAAGTGTTGCCACAATGTTTACTTGGACTTTTAAACATGATACTGCATTAGCGGTTAGCAGGCATTCTGTATAGATTTTCTCTTATTCAAAATTTATTACAAGTGAAAGCTAAGCCATGACATACTGCATAATAACATAAACTGTGGAGATATAAGCACATACTCTTCTGTCAACATTACAGAAAGAGTTTGACACTGACGCCAAGTTCTGGCACGCAGTTACAAGCCTGAGAGTCGTTCTGCTAGCCTGTCTCTGGCATTATAAGCGACAGCTAAGCTAACCTGTTGCTGGTTGTAGCTTCCTATTTTTCTTTATTAATGTTACTGAGTTAACTAAAGAAAGCATAATAGCAACACAGCAAAAAAAAAAACAAGTTCCAAAATGTGTAACTTTTAAAAAACTGGGAGTAATAGCCTCATGTCCTTATGTTCAAGGATTTCTTACTCGGTCACAGACTAGTTACGTAAATGAGCTGCCAATAAGAATAATTTGACATTAGTTAATTTGCAAGAGGCAGTTGATATTTTATCTTTGCCGATCTCTGTTCCATCCCAGCAGCCAAGCTAAGGTAACCTAGAGTGTTGACTAGAAATATTGTAGATTCGCAGATCATTCATCCCGACAGCAGTTGGACTCGATAACTCCTCAATCATGATGTCATGAGTCACTTGGACATTGTGGACATCCATTGGACATTGCTACGGTCACCACTTCATGCATAACGCACCTTTTATATGTATGGACGTGTGCATGTACAGTGGGGCAAGAAAGTATTTAGTCAGCCACCAACTGTGCAAGTTCTCCCACTTAAAAAGATGAGAGGCCTGTAATTTCCATCATAGGTATACCTCAACTATGAGAGACAAAATGAGAAAAAAAAAATCCAGAAAATCACATTGTCTGATTTTTAAAGAATTTATTTGCAAATTATGATGGAAAATAAGTATTTGGTCGCCTACAAACAAGCAAGATTTGTGGCTCTCACAGACCAGCTTCTTCTGTCAGAGGCTCCTCTGGCCTCCACTCGTTACCTGTATTAACGGCACCTGTTTGAACTCGTCATCAGTATAAAAGACACCTGTCCACAGCCTCAAGCAGTCACACTCCAAACTCCACTATGGCCGAGACCAAAGAGCTGTCAAAGGACACCAGAAACAAAACTGTAGAGCTGCACCAGGCTGGGAAGACTGAATCTGCAATAGGTAAGCAGCTCGGTGTGAAGAAATCAACT
>VVHJ01025687.1:0-10092 GCA_015107715.1 Tylochromis polylepis
TATCATTTAAGAAATATTGCTAAGTTAAGCCCGATTTTATCTCGCTCTGAACTGCAGATTGCTGTACATGCATTTATTTCTTCACGCTTGGATTATTGTAACTCTCTGTTTATGTGTCTAAGCAAAGGGTCCCTGGATCGTCTGCAGGTTGTGCAAAACGCTGCAGCTCGGCTTTTGACCAAATGCTCTAAGTATTCACATGTGACACTGCTGTCACATGTGACACTGCTGTTATCTCATTTTGAATTCAGAGTCCATTTTAAGATCCTGGTTTTGACTTTTAGAGCTTTGCACGGACTGGCACCAGCCTATATTTCCGATCTTCTACAGCCCTATGTCCCTAGCAGGTCCCTGAGATTGTCTGACCAGGGCTTACTTGCGATACATCACACTAAGATGAGAACTAAGGGTGATAGAGCTTTTGCCACGGTGGCCCCTAGACTGTGGAACTCTCTCCCTCAAAGCTTAAGAACTGTGGACTCAGTAGTCGCTTTTAAAAAACATCTCAAAACTCACCTTTTTAAAAAGGCTTTTGGTTAAGTTTTGCGTGTTTTATGTTGTTTGTTTTATGACTTTTTATGTTATGTGCAACACCTTGTGATTCTGTCTAGAAAGGTGCTATATAAATAAAATTTTATTTATTATTTATTCATTATTTATTTAAAAGTCCCCGCATAGAAAAGCAATAGCATCCAAATATGGCCTAAGCATACTCATTATAAAGAACGGAGCAGTTCACAATGTTGCAGCTGCTGTTTGTTTTATTCATTTCATATACTACTGAGTAGCTGGTACCTTTTACAATCTGACATGATTAGTAAATTTATATTTTATATGAATAATCTAAACAGTACTTAGTAATCAGTGTCATATAGAGTAAGTAGATGTCCCTCTTTATGTGGGAGTGTTTGTCCCTAGTCCTAGGAACATCATGATGCATTGTCCCACATTTTGACTTGTTTTTGCAGGTCATGCACTTTTCTAGTCAGAAGAAGCTACAAGTCACCAAAACGTCAAAAGCTTTTTTGTGTGAATATGATGGGAAAAAGTAACATAAATGTAGTATATGTGTTCATTCTTGGATAAAAATTGCTAAAATTGTCAGATATGGCTCAAAACAAGGTATTCTAGTCTCTGGATAGAGTGGCATACCTTATCTACATACCTGTCTACCTCTCAGCATTGCTGACATGTCCCACACAGACACAGTATTTGCCCCACATTCAGTTTATTGGAAAACGATCACCTTGGTATTATAACACTCCTGCACATGCTTTCCTCATCAACAGATTTTACTAAGTCTTTCTTCAGCACAATAAATGCAGTTTGTTTTATGGCTCTTTATACTCTAACAGACGTTGATAATGGAAAGATAAATTGCTGCTGAACTGTCACGTCCGCTGAGCTGGAGGAGTAACAGAAATCTTACACACAGACGTCTCAAAATGTAAAAAGTAAGTGCATGACTGGATGTTATATATTGTATATATTAGCTTTTGGATCACAGTAAGATTGATTTTAACTACAGGTGAGCATTTAAAGGGGATGAGCAGACTTATTGAAAGGAGGTGATATGGTAATATGTAAAAGGTCACTTCACACATATATAAAACTGTCTTTTCAAACACACTTGAAGCTGTATTTAGCCGTGCAGCTGGGTTTGGTTTTACATGCTCAAATGTTCAAATATCCACCTCTGAAACGTCTACAGCTACCCTCAGACAAAGGATGCTAACAGCTTATTGCTTGGGCACCTCAGATCTGCTGAAAAACTCCATGACTGCCTGTTTTGAGAGAAAATAACAGTTAACTGATCCTTTTATGGCAATCTTCTTCATAAGATCTCTGGATAATTTAAACAAACTGGAACATGGGTTTAGGAAGAACATGACGTGCTCAAGGTTGCCACTTATTACAAAAAGTGAAAATACAGCTTTTTGTCATTTGAATGAACTGGATTTTGTTGCTGAAGATGGTCTGGAACTAAATCTTCTTTGTAAAGGTTTGGACTGTAAGGATTGAAAGCTCGCAGACGCACACTTTCCCTTTGTCTCTGAGTTCTTGACCTTCGTCAGTGGGAGGTGGGACTCAGTGCAGCGTAACATCCTGTCATTTAATATTCATAAAGACTTTTCATTCATAATGTCTTTTCAGGCCCATTTATGGATAACTGATTGTTTGCTCTGCCTTACAAACTCTAACTCAGACTTTATGAGGTCAAATGTAATCATTAGCCAGATGTGGGAGATGGGGGTGGGGGGGTCACCTAACCTGTGTTTGCTGTCCTGACAGGCATTGTTACTGATGTTGTCCTCATCCAGGGGGCGGAGCTGCGAGCAGGAGGCGGACAGGCGGTGTTTCTTGTCAGCACGCTGGAGGCGGGGAAGAACACTCTGACGAAACAGATCCTTCGGCCTCTCCTGCACAAAATGGTAAATCCCCAGTTAGTGTTGCCTCTGGAGTGGCTGTTTGCATTGCTTCAGGACTTTAGCTGTTTCGTGATGTTTGCAGCGGGCAGTGCAAACTTTGTGGCCTCACCAGATCCATGGATGATCCCAGGGAATATTTTCGGCTCACTCTGCGCTTTATGACTTGCCCACCTCAGAGGACAGAAGGACATTTTTAATGGCACAGTTTGACATGCTGGAAAACAGGGCTAAAGAAAAGTTAAAGAAGACAAGATCCATACCTCTGTCTTGACTGTCTGTTAGAAATGAAGCTGGAATTAAAAAAAAAAAAAGATACTGAATGTTAATTTGAGTGATTTGGTGATGAAAGTCTGTTAGTTTTCCTGTTTTCATTCACAGAACTGATCAGCGCAGCGTATTTATTTATTTCCAAGCAGACACTATAGCGTACATGATGCCAGATGTTAATTAAGTTGTGAGTTCACCATTCATTTAGGGCTCTTCAACTACTTTCATTTACACTAAGCAGGAAGAGCCAGAAAAAAACCCCAAAAAGATAACATTTGACTTCATAAACTCACTCATCACGCACTGCATTAATTATTCCAACAGCTTCTGCTCTCTGAAAGTTAAGGATGATTCAACCAAAGATAAGATGTTATCTTTATGTCTGTGTTCTTTCGTAACAGAGACATACACTCACTGGCCACTTTGTTAGGTACACGTATTAATGCACATATAGCATGGCGTGGTTGTTGCCTGCTCGACAGGCTGGTCTGAGTAGTTCAGAAACTGCTGATTTCCTGGGATTTTCCCACACAATCATCTCTAGAATTTACAAGTGGCAGTTCTCTGGGTGAAAACGGCTTGTTGATGTCAGAGGTCAGGAGCGAATGGCCAAACAGCTTTGAGCTGATAGGAAGGCAGCAGTAACTCAAATAACCAGACGTTAGAGGCGAGGTACTCAGAAGAGCATCTGTGACAATGCAGCATGTCAAACCTTGAATCCCTACAGAGCAGAAGACCACACAGGGTGCCACTACATTTAGCTAAGAACAGGAAACTTAGGCTTACAAGGCACTTGAATTCACCAGAATTGGATAGTAGGTGATTAGAAAAAACACTGCCTGGTCTGATGAGTCTTGATTTCTGCTTGGATGGCAGGGTCAGAATTTGGCATAAAAAGACATGGATGCACGCATGGATGCATCAAATAGAGCATGTTGCAGGATGTGATGAAACAGGAAATTTGGTCGTGGATGTGCTGCACATTTATTGGCTGCACATCCACAACCAAATTTACTTCTGTCATGTCAGTATGAATCAAAATCTCTGAGGAATGTTTCCAGGATATAAGTGGAGTGTGATAAACTACTGAAATACATGATTTAACAAAAGAAAGCCTGAAAAATCTGTCATCTTTGATGTGATAATGTTCCTAAAAGGCCACTTTACATGCGGTCATCCGGTACATTTCAATATTTAATCAGAATATTTATACATGATTTCTAAACTTCCCAGCCCTCGTGTGTAGGTGCAACTGCATCTGGCCCATGCATGTCACCGTAGTGTGGGTCCGTTCGCTCTCTCTGTTTTGAAAGCTGGTTGAGGATGGTTTCTCTGTGTGTTGCATCTTCTATCCCTGCATCCTTCAACTCTCCGTCCGTCACATTTAGCAAACCCTGCAGACAAACAAACAAATAAACAAACAAACAAACAAACAAAGCCAGACCGGGAACGTAATGTAAAAACAAAAACAAAACAGTGATTAGGGCACAGGGGGAAAAAAGAAAAGATATCAACAAATCCACAAAGATGCATTTTGAAGATTTATTGTTCATACCTCCAGACCATAATATTCACTCTCAAGTATCTTGGTGTACTGGGGCAGGCCGATCTGTCTCAGCCACCAGGCGATGGAGCGATTATTCATGTCTGAACAGCAAGGGGGGGTGATACTGATTACATACCAGCACATATGCAAACACGCACATGCTTGCACATGTTTCTGTGCATAAGAGTTTTAGAGGAAACACAAATGAAGGATCAGCCTGATTATCAGCTTACTTCCAGAAAGCAGGCAGCCAGAAACACAAGCAGGCAGTCCAGTTTGCCTTGCAGCAGCTACAGTATGCAATGCCTACCTGTTTACAGGGTCCCCCGTCTCACTCTGGGAGTCTTCTGTCTCTTCTCTTTTTAATATTTCACTTTCATTCTGCTTTTTCTTTCCTTACTTTTCCTCCCTTCTTTGCAGTAGTCCTTGTCAAAGTTTCTTATATCATTAAGTCTGCCTCTCACTTTCTGTTTGTGGTAACAGTGAAAGCCCGCTCCCCCTCAAACCTGCAGGGTCATCATGAAGCCAATCAGATTGTACACTGGGAACACAGCACCCTGCCCAAAACAGCAAATCACATCGCAGGAATCCGCTTGAGTTCTCGGGAGGTGGAGAGCGCAGGTAGAGACATGCCGTGAGATAGATACAGAGTTCCAAAAAACAAGAAGGGGGATATTAAATGTTAGGCAGCTGTCAGCATGTCAAGTCAGAGATAGGCATGCAGGCCCAGCGGTGTGTCTTCCAGCCTGTCTAACTGTCTGTTAAGGTAGCATGTTGTGAGATACAGTCCCTGCAGGAATATTGGTGCTTTGCATGAGGGTGACACCCAGTGTTGAAGTGAAAAGTGACACAGACCTGCCAGTTTTATACAACAAAAGGCAATTTACTCAACTTGATGACAAGCGTTCAGCATATGTTAAACCGCAGTATGTTAATCTGAAAGTAAAGAGTGTCAGTAACTAAGGAAATTAAATTGGGACAGTTTGGGTGTTTACTTTTTCTATAGGCACTATGGAGCATTAGGTATGTTTGAAGTTTCAAACAGAATGCCTTTTTGTGTTTTCTGGCATATAGCTGTTTAAATTATTAATACAAATATAAATGTATTTTGGTCTGTTTTCTTTTTGATATGACTTTGATATGATCATGTTATATCATCACATGGTGCAATATTGATTTGGCACAGATAATTATCTTGGCCACTGGCACCAGTGAATGTGTTCTTGTTTGCTGATAAGGCTGATTGCATTCAGCAAGGCCACTGCTGGCCAATACAGACTCAGTATAGTTGTTGGAAAGTGAAAGGATACCTGCAAAGAGGAAAAGTAAACAGTGCAGGATTAATGTCTTATTAGAACTAGACTTTTAAAGTCGTTTGGCCTCTCAACATAAAGGTTTGAAATCCCTGCTGAGCCAGGTGCTTTTCATTAAACCAGCATGCCTTCCTGTTTCCCTCCCTCTCATCTCTTTCTTTCACCGTAGCTCCTCCCAGCGAGGATGTTTGAGGCACATCTGTAAGGGAAGATGCACCAGTGTTTCCTTGATCCAATCTCATCCAGAACCCTCTTAACTTTTTGATTCATAAAGGGGAACTTAAGGGATTTCAAGATCTTCCATGATGGTGGTAGGGCTGCTTAGCAAGGCTAAATTACAGTGCCAGGTTCTTGTTAGCTTTTACAAAAGCAATAGGAAACATCCTGACAGGAAACATCATCATTTGTTGTTGCATGTGTACGACCCAAAACTGGAAGGGTTACATTGAACGCATCCATCTTTTAAGTATCAATGACGTTTAGTGAGGTGAGCCCAAAGAATACTAAGAGCCACAATCTGCCGCTGTACCACCAGACTTCAGAGTAGTTTATTTCCTCAGGCCGAAATCATCCCCCACACTTCACAGTGAATAAAAGCTTTATTTTTTGTGAATGAATTATTTATTCCAACATCATCTGCAGTCTTGTTTTACAACCTAGTGCTATATAATTAACATGAATCTTAATTTTTGCGTGAGTGGAGCACAAAGGATACTAGGAAGCATGATAAAAGCATAATGTATTTAACATTATGAGAAGCAGCAGCAGTCTGTGGACAGAATGTGAATAGTCAGACGCTGCTGCTTACATTTTAAGACACCATCATTAATTTGCGTAGCCTGGTTTCAAGGTTTCACTCCACATTTGGACCATTCTCTCTGGCCAGACCTGAGTTTGATGTCCGTTTTGATTGAGTGTGGAGTGAGTTATCTTTTACTTTTAATATCCTGTGGCAATTCAGTTCAATTATTTATATCAAAGTGCTTTTTGAGATTTTTAGGTAAACACCCTACAATAATACAGCGAAAACTCCACAATCAAATGAGACCCTTTGAGCAAGGACGTGGCGACAGTAGGAAGGAAAAACGTTCTCTGACAAACCTGCTACATAAAGGACGCCAGTTGTTCCATTTGTCATTCGTTTTGGTTTCTGATGTTCTTTCCTGTGCATCTTTGCTGATTTGATTTAGGCCAACATGTGTGTACTCCTCTTCTTTTCCTCCTCCCTTAGAGATAAGGGTTTTTATCCCGGTGGTGTAGGGGTCCTGATCACCCCTACTTTGTGTTCCAGCGGGTGATGAGAAATAGCTGAGACTCTCCACTTTTTGTTTTGAGGACTGAAGAAGCCCTGAATGAGAGGTGAAATGTTTTCACAAACCTAGAACAACAACTATTTTCTCCAAGCATGACATCACAGCCAGATACAAACTGGTTCATCTCAAGGGTAAAGCACAAGCAAAACAACATAGTGTTTGCTGTGCAGGGCAGTGAGGAGTGCTCAGACCTCTACGTAGGAGAAATCAAACACCCACTCTATAAGCACAAGGCACAACATAGAATAGTCCCATCAACAGGAGAGGACTCAAAAATCTTCAGAGGACTCAACAGGACAAAGGACACTTTAAAGGATGCCACACATGGTGGGCCACATACAGCCCACTTTGATCTTAAGTGAGCCAGACCAGTGGTAGTTTCCTTTCTGTCAGTGTAAAGAATTTTAATTATACATTAAATCCCTGAGATAAAAATAAAGAAGTGCAATTTCAACAATGCACATCAGTTTTTCTACATAACAAAGAAATTCTGCTGTAGTGAATGAAAGAAATCTGTCAGCTGTATAAAATTAATGTGTAAAATTTGAGAAGAAGCTCTGGTAGCTCAATGCCCAGACTCATGTCATGTAATTATAAAAGTCCTTGTTAACTGACAAAAAACAAAAACAATTGTACAACAAGAACTTTTCTGTCATTTAATTTTCTGAATTGTTTATCTGTTACTTAATTACTTTGGTGTAGTATGAATGGCCATGGGAGAGGTCTTTACCTGTAGGAAAAACTGTAAAATATAAAAAAAAAAAAAATAGTTAAAAGTCCAAAATTTATGCCATCCTTCACATTTTCCAGAGCTATCCACTGGGCTGGATTGGGGTCATTCTGGCCTACGGGCCTTACGTTTGACACCCCTGATCTATGTCCACTGTGAACAACCATCGTTGAATACAGGTGGTAATTTATGACACCAGCTATCAGCCCCCAATGATGCAGTCTTGATGCAGTCTTCCCAGATGCTTCAGCCCCCACTCACACCTTGTGTCAGGTGACCTCAGTAAGTCCAATGATGGGTTGGGGCCAAGGTCTCACAGTAAGTTCACCCTTAACCACTGGTGATGGTAATGGCCCATGCCTTTTTTTTCCCACACCTTGGCTCATGTTATGACTAACATGATCAGTAGTGGGCCAACGACCTTCTGGTCCACCTCCAAAGGGGACAATGCCCACTAGGGGTTGAATTCCTGGGACACTCCATATTGGTTTTTAGAACTGAAGAAGCCTCTTGGATGAGTGGTGAAACAGCCTTACAAACCTCAAGAAGATCGGCTGCCTTCTTTTTTCAAGCTCTCAACACATTTACCAGAATTACCAAAATGACTTTAGGGTTCCATCATAATCACGTCATTAGCATCCGTTTGAAATTTAAGATATGTAATAGCCTTGACTAAAACATGAGGGATGTGCATCGTACCCTTCATCAGTCACATCTTCTCTTCTGTTTCCTGGTCTACATGAAGTAATCAGCTCAGTGTCCTGTCCATATATTTTAAACTAAGACTATGCCACCATAAGAAGAAAAAATAAACACGCAGTTCTTACCCATAAAACCCTCCTTCCATGCACACTTGGGTCAAGCGTGTGTCATGCCTATTGTTGCTTAACCATTAACAATACTGTTACTGTAATCCTGCAATTTCAGTTTGTGGCCACAGTGGTTGCTCTTCACCATAAGTTAAACTGACTTTTCTTGCAAAACAACCCTTCCATACTTCTTTTTTTTTTCTTTTCCTTCCAGCTCTAACCTAGACACTCAGATCATTTTGACACATTTCCTGCCACCTCAGAACAGAGATTTGAGTGAAAATTTATCTGTCTGCCATTTTAAAAATAAATGCATATTTGAAAAAACTCAGCAGACACCAAGAAGCCATACCACCAGCATAAATTTGGAAAGATTAATCTGATATTGAAAAATACAGATAACTACCTCACAGTGGAAAGCATTTTGAACTGTAATAGAAGTCTTAATATTCCAACTTTATAGTCCTGAGGAAAGGATTATAATCTGAATTTATCTTTATTATGAAAAGTAAAAGTAACTACAATGCCCCAAAAAAAACCCAAAATCACCACTGTCGAAATTTTTACGTGGCTCTATTTGTTATTTACTGTGTGACAAATTTCTGGTCATGTACACAACACTGCATGAAAATTCAATGTGTGGATTTCGCATATTATCCCTGTGGCTGCATGGGCTCTCTGTCTGAGTACTTTGACTTCCTCCCACATTTCAAAGGCATGCATGTTAGGTTAACTGGTGATTCTAAATTCACCGTAAGTGTGAAGCCGAGTGTGAGCGGTTGTTTGACTCTCTGTGCCAACCTTGCTGTGGACTGGCAAGCTCTTCAGGGTTTACCAATCTCCCTGTCACCCTGAACTGGACAAGCAGTCAAAAAAAATAGATGGCATTAAAATTTGAAATCAACAGTTGTATGTTTTGCAAGTAAAATGTGCAAAAGCCATTTCATTTCCTTCTCATATATTGGGCGGAGTAAAAGTGCAAAGTACCAGTGGAAGTACTCATATAGATTACAATATCCTAAAATTGTACTTGACTAAATACTGCTCTCATGATTTGTTGTTAATGAGTGAAGACTTAAATTACTGATATCACTAGGCGGTACTTCCACTGTTTCCAGTGGCACAAAAAGAATCTCATAAAGATTTTGTTTGAGATGTTACATCTGAATGAATTTTGATTGTGGGGCGTCTCAACTGTGAATTTTTTTTATTTTATTTTTTTAAAGTGCCAACATAAGGGTAAAATCACCCCTGGGTGCTGTCAGAGTGTTTGAGCAGATGTTTCATTATTCATTACGCAGCTCGAGGATTTTCCTTTGATAGACAGTGTCTCTCTGCTGTTGAGCTTTAGGACAGAATTCACAAATTAAATATGAACTCTGCAGTGTAATTTTGAATTTCACAGATTTGTTGACGTGTGTTTGGGTCCTGCTGCATTTTACTTCCACAAAAGTGGATAAAACACCCTTATTTAGGCAAAATATCTGTGCATAGACGACTAGATAAGTAATGTTTGTTTGTTGACAGTCCAGCGGCTTACTTGCTGCTTCTCTGTCTCATGTCTCACGTGCATTTTCACCAAGTCTCACCCTCTTTTATCAGCTTGTGCCAGTTGTGACAAATCAGCAGCAGCAGCAGCAGCAGCTTTTTGTGTGTGTGTGTGTGTGTGTGTGTGTGTGTGTGTG
>VVHJ01025689.1:0-18086 GCA_015107715.1 Tylochromis polylepis
ATTTTTTAAAAAATTATATATTTAAAAAAAAAAAAAAAAAAGGATCACAGCAAAGAATGAGAACCCTGAAAGGAAAAAAAAAAGTTCTCACATATTCTTTTGCTTTCAGCTGGCACCATATATGAAGCATTGGGAAGTGACCGCATGGTAACCAACACATAATGCACCAGACATAAGCATAAATGTGGGCAATGATCTTGACTCCTTAGGTAGGCTCTGACGATGTTCCAAACAGAAGTCTAACTGCACTGTTTCTTCTTCACTCATCTCTTTTCACTCTCAGCATGTTTACACACCACTGCTGTATTTAATCATTAACAATGATTAAACACTCTTCGATCATGGTAGATACCTGCCACTCCCTGAGCATCATTCTGCTGGAGGTTGCCAAGTGCTTACTCATAGTTGGTCATGCGATTGTTGGGGCTTCTCTCTATTATTGCAGGGGTTTTACCTTACAATATAAAATGCCTTGAGACAGCCGTTGTTGTGATTTGGTATTATATAAAGAAAAGTACGTTGAATTTAATTTAATTAAATTGACTGCATGTTGTCTAAGCCATGTGACTTTAATTGAATTTAGTAAAATGCCTTATATCAATGCATTACAGACAAATGGTATATGATTACAGTGACACTTTTATGTAATGTTTATACCCATCACTGGCCATTACGTGGCTTGACATGCTCATTTTTGCATATATGTTCATGTTATCTGCCTTTTATGTGAAAATGAAGAATGGTTTAGATACCTGGAGATGACATGCTGTCTCAAAGATGTACTGCAAGATGAAAATAAAATAAACATTTCAAAAACTCATGAATATATTTCCTCAGTCTTGTCAGGTCAACAAACACTGATAAGACTATAAAAGGAACAAACTACAATGTGCAGTAAATGCAACCTTCTATCCGTTTATCAAATACAGCTTCATTTTTCTATGCCTCAACATGTTTGGATAGGAAAAGGTTTGGCCTTTCTGTAAGGATTTACAAAACACTCCATCCTGAGGGTAGCAGGGATCTCAGTCACAGATTAGCGGGCTAAGAGGGGGCATTGCTACTCAAGGTTCTGCTGTCAATCGTTGAATTTTGGTACTAGGTCACTTAATGCTCCCACCTTCTCTCTCTGCCTATCTCTCTCTTTCTCTTTCTCTCTCTCTCTTTCCAGTGATCTTCTCAGATCAGTGGAGGAGGGAGAAAAATCAATGGAGTAAAGTAATCACTTGGCGGAAGATACAGCGAAGGCCCGAGGCCCGCCCAGCTACCTGAGTTCCATTTCACGCATCAGCAGCTGCAACACAAACACACAGTGCTAGCCTGTACTCCCATCTTAAACAACATGAGCAGCCTGAAGCTCTGTACCCCATGTGACCTATTCCTCCCCAGAGGAAACTCCCAGATTGCACCACAGTGCACTGCCACTGTCTACCCAATAGCTGTGCTATTGATCTGCAGTCCTACACACTCAGGCTGTGAGAGCATTAGCCATACCACGTTTCCAAAATGCCAAGTGGCAAAAATATGTTTCCCTGTCTGTGACATCATTGCCTAATGTGTCATGTCAAACCCACACAGCCCCTGCCCAATATTGCAATAGTTTTACAGGTCCATGTCGACAAAGTGGTGCAGTGAGTGCATTAATAAATTAAACAATATGACTCCATTTCATTTGAGTCATTTGCTGTCAAGTTGAGGATTCTGGCAAGTTGGTGATGCTGGATAGCTACTTAAACTCTCATCTCTTATGTTGAGTATTTCTTTCTTTTACTCATACAAATTATTCAGACTCCACTCCCTCTGACTAACATTTGGAGCAGCCCTCCCTCATCTCACAGCACCATATGACTGTATTACCTTTGGCCGGCCTGAGAAGAGAGTGGGTGGAGGGTCACAGTGGGTGACAGGGAGAAGGAGCCATGGGTGGGTATTTGTTTAACAATTCTAAAATGCAAATGACTGTATACACTCAAGAGCTGCTGTACTAACAAAGGACCTAAGGGAGAGGTCAGCAGTGTTTCAGAGGGGTCAGGCAAAGGAGGGATGGCCGCCGCATTAAATCCTAACTAGACAGATTTCAGCATGTCCCCAGGTCTCAGCACCCATGTTGTTTATGTATCAGGTCAGTATGGGCCAGTCATTTCTGCTGGGGTTATCCGTTTTAAGCCGCCCTTGTTTGGCTTTAGCAGCTTTATTAGTTTGCATAGGAGCAGAGGGGAGGGTACTGCAGAGGTGAACTATGAAGTATATGAGATTATGTTTTGGAAGACAGTCAGCTTTTAATCCATTTATCAGACATTGTATATATATTAAAAAAAAACTTTAAAGAGGAGAATAAATATGCAACAGTTCAAAGAAGTGGGCTAAAAAGAGCATTTAAAATAATCAGATGCAACTTCAAATACTGAATTTAAATTAAAAGAGGTCTGATAGGGAGAGGTAAGGACTATGGGATGTTCAAAATGCAGTGGAAAGGATAGACAGCTGGATGCTTTATAGCTTAAAACGGTGTGCCAAGATTCTAGTTGCAATCTTAGATATGCTTCTATTTATAGAATAGGTCTGCTTATACGAAAATACCCAATCCAACATTGACTGTATATATTACAGACAGGGTTGTCTAGTGATGGAGTGCATGGAGCCTAATTAGGATTACATAATCAGATTACAAAAATATAAGTAACTATAATCATCATTTACAATCAAGTTATAGCTGAAAAGACTGTAATTTAATAAGCCCATTTTAAAATGAGTAAACTTTTGTATAATACCCAGTGGTATTAACTCATGAAAATCATTTATTGGAATAATTTTTTTAATGTGTTTGAAGAGAAAATTAAGATTTATAGAAGTCTGTTTTTAGTATAATTTTCAATTTTGGCACAGTGGAGATGTATCAGGATGAAATTACATATTTAAAAAATGTTGTCTCTGTTCAATAACTATAGGTTACTGAATGGTTGACTAATTTGATTACTGGGCCATGCATAAAATAATCAGCTTACAAAACATCAATAAAAAGATACAAGCCAGACTAGAAAGAAAAATGATAATACTGAAGAAATAATCCAACCCGAAGTCTTTTAAGATTTGCAAAACAAAGCCAGGCCACTTTTTTCTGTCACTGTCAGAGCACTAAAACGGTTTTTAACAGACATTTTATGAAATATTCGTATTTCATCACAACAAGGCAAATAAAAGAAAATGTGACTATTTTTCTTCTTTTCCTTATTCACATAATTCACACAACCTGATGTCCTTGACGTTTGCAAGTCTGCCTGTTTCCAGGGCATCAGGAAGGATTTCACATTTATGAAACTAAACAACTTTAACCCCTTGATACGGTTGGCTCTAACGGGGTTCAACTGATTTGAATATGTGTTCATAATATTGGTTTTATTAAAGTATGTTTCAACCATCTTGCATAATGCCTCAGTTCAGCTTCCTCGATACCAGCATGAAATCCACTTTAAGTTACCGTGTTGTGTTGTTACTGTGTTGTGTTGTGTTTTGTTGTGTCTAGTTGTGCGTAGTGCCGACGTGGGACAGTTCCCAATTTTGTTGTACTATTGTACTAGGTATGACTGTGCAATGACAGTAAAGAGTTATCTCATCTTATCCTATGAAGGTCTGCAACCCCTGAAGAATTTTAGATGAGGTGTTCTTTAGAGACAAATCATCATATTTAACCAGTTTTCTGACATACATATTAAGCAAATGATTCCACTTTTGTCATTTCAAATTTTCACCTTCTTCCTTAGGCCAGGATTCCATCCCATAACGCCCTGAACAGCCAAAGTATGTCTGTGGTATAGAAATCCATCGTGGTCCAAACACAATTACAAACACATCAGTAAGTCACTGATGTGTTCTCTTATGACAATGAAAGAGGACACTGTATTTTATTTTAATATAATCATTCAGTCTACATCTCTTCTCATGTGGATAATTGCAAAACTATAGGTACCACCTAAAAATGATGTTAAATACAAAAGTAAAACACACTTTTGGCTGCGAGCCAGATACTGCACCAAAACCACAGAGTTTGCAAAATGGGAATGGATTAAAACATCTTCTGAAACATGTAAACATCACTCAAAGTATTACTCTGGATGTGTCGTTACTTTAGACTAGCTGAATTTTTTCATAATTTGTTAACATTTGTATTGTGACCATATACAGCTCCCTCCCTGTACATCTTGGTGAGGTATATTCAACTGAAGTTTGAAGATTGCTTTGCTGTGATGGCAGATACACTAAACCTGACACACTTATATACAAACAAGACATTATTTGCTGTGATGTTTTGTAGGCTTCTTAAACCTCCCTGTGCTCTGACACCACCATAGAAATATTAGTTTTGAGATATCGTCAGCCTGTAGTGACTTTAATAACATCCTTATGTATGCGTGTCTAGTCTATCCGGTCAGGTCACAGAGACGTGGCTAGACAGTTTTGCCAAAACATGCTTCAGCCATGGCAGGAAGAGTTTTGAGAGCAGCGTGGCCCTGTGTTGCTGGGACACTGTCAAGGCCAAATCTCCGGGACACTGACAGTGGAGAGATTACTCAGTGGCAAACTCAAGGCCTCTCCCTTAGCTTATAGGCAGAACATGTTCCTGAGTGGCGCAGGGTCACCCTGATCTCTGATGACTCTCCTCCTCCTCCTCCTGCTCTTGCCTGCGTTCTCCCTCTTCTTGTCTGTGTTTTTTTTTTTTTTTGTGATGTTATCTTGTCACTCTCCTCCCACTCACTGCTGTTCCCTGAAGCTGTCTCGGGGATGAACGCCTCATTGTTTTTGTCCTTGCACCGCTTTCCAAAAGTGCGTTCCTGGATATGAACTTTGAGCAGCTTCGCACTCTGTTTGACCTTTTTGTTTTCAAGGGAGGTCGTGTCTAGGCCAATTACACTTTATGCAATTATATATTTTCCTGTAAACACGGATAAATTCACTTACAGTCATGAGGTTTATTACTAGAGACTGTTTGTCCCATGTTCTCAGTTGTTTTTCCTTCTTTTTTTTTAACCAGCTGTCCAAATGTAATTATACAGAATTTTAAATGGTGTCAAAAACTCTTTTTTTTTTTTACTTAAAGTTTAGCTTTACGCAGTGCAGCTGGGGACTGGCTTATCTGTGTTCCCCCCTCAGGGCTTCCTGTAGATGTATGAGCTTCCCTGCTTGTACTGCAAACCCTTATAAACTTGCGTACTCGACTTGACACAGCTGATGCTGATACAAGCTCTTGTACATATGCTCATACTACACTGCAACCCATATACCGAGTGTGTTAACAGTAATTTGGTTTTGTTTTGATTTCAATACAGTCATTATACTGTATATAATATCCTGGCAGTGCTTAACTAACTGTTATTCATGTTTTGCTCTTTTGCCTTCTTTTTGTCTTCATGATATAAAGACTTACATATGCTATTTTTCTGATAACTGAACTATTGCTCAGTGGGAGGATCTGGCAGAGAAAAGTTCAACTGTTCAGCTACATCCCTTGCTGATTTTTAAACACACATATATGCAGCTGTCTCTACATGTATTATATTTTGTTAGTACATAAGGTCCATATTGCTTTTGACAACTGCCAAGTTGCTAATCAGCCACCTTCCAGTTGTTACAAGCCATGTATCACCGGATGTTGGGGTGTATCCATCTGTTTACCTCGGTTGTGCCTGTTTATTCTTTATTCTGATCATGCACGCTTCTGGGATCCACACAAATCAAGTGCACCTTCAGATGTCGTTTCTCCACGGGGGGCTGAGTGATCGAGGAGGAGACGTGGTGCCTCCTCATGAGGGCTCTAAAATTGATGTGCCCTTTGGCTTTAGTGAGGGTGACCTTAAAATATCTGAGACACTCAGTGAGCGGCACAACCACTGTCTCAATGCTGATCAATCTTAGTCTTCCACTCAGCTCTCCTCCACCCTATTCAGACTCCAGAGCAGCCAAATATCAAGCGCTCATGTGCTTAAATTCTTATTATGTTCTGGGCGGGCAGGTTGGGAGAATGCCACACAGTGTTTTGTTGAATATTGAGTGAGTGTCTTCTGTAAAACTACATTGTGTCAGATAGTGAGACAGCCCTGATGGAAAAAGAAAGCTATTAGTGGGGATGTATGAATTAGCAGATGGTCTCAGAATTCCAATGTGGTAAGCCATAACAAGCTGCAAGTATGACATCCACGCAGACTTTGTTGAGAATGAATTTTGGGAGAAAAGTGGTGATTCAATAAAATCTTTTTCAAGGGTAAACTCAGGAATAATTATCACAATTTGACTGGCTTAGCACTTCATTATTTGATAATTACGGGCATCCTTAGAGATTTCTCATTAGGGTGGTGACCTTGGGGAGGTGCACGCACCATTGACATCTTAACTAAAGAGCGGAACATGCTTACACAATGCACATGCAGGGACACTCTGATCGCATTGTCCGCTGAGAGCCAACTGGAGCGGAAAAAGGCAGTGGAAGTTCAGAAAGCATGGCTAAAAAACTAAATGTGATGAAGTGCTGCAAGGGCAAGACGTCTTCTACGACCCCCTCCACCACCGTCACCACCCATCCGCGCCTAACCTCCGAGTAGAGCTCACGCACACAGTGGAATTTCAAACATCAGGACACACATACACACTTCTTATAGCCCATTACCTCAGCCTGTCTTCCTACCTCCTCCTGACCCTGTCACCCCCCCCGACTCATTACTCCCTCACCACCTATCTGCCGCCGCGCTCCGGCCCTCCACCTGTTCTCTCCTCCTCTCATTCTCACTTGCTCCCTGCAGGTCGGCTCTCTGTCGATGTCAAGGTAGGTAGCGTGGTGAGTAATTCTCCCAGTGATACCAGGCTTCTGACCTTTTGTTGCACCTTAAGGAAAGAGGGATTTTTCTCCCTCCTCACCGACATCACTCCTCATCGGTCATGACGGCTCACGGTGCATTCTGGGGGCTGCGGCCTGGCCCTGGACTGCGAGAAGGCGGGTGGGGGAGGGATGACGCTTGTGCTGTCATGGTGCAGAGTGTCAGGACTGACCTCCTAGGTGGCCTACAGGCTGACAGCAGACAGACCTGCTATTTGTTGCCTGAAACACCTCTGAGGAAGATGTCAGGTGGCATCACAGTGGCACATCACCTGCCCCCGAGGCCTCTCTATGTAGTCCGCCTTCGCTTTTTTATGAACAACCTCTATCCAAAGACTTCCCAAGTGACATACATCACATGCATTTTGTCCATACAGTCTCCACCAGGCTTTGAGCAATGGCCTTATTTGGCGTGTGATTGAAACCCTTTTCTAAACCCTGACTGCAGTATCATCACTTTAAAGAAATCAGTTTGAAACTCCTTTACAGAAAGCCAAATCACGATGCGAGTGTTGTCAGAATTCTGTGCTTTGCTGGAGCTCTTCAGCAGTCAGCAGTGGGGGAGGTGGGGTTCCAGTTTTTTCTGTGGTTTGTCGAGAGAGAAAGGTGTTTGATTTCCCCTTTGCCAGCAGCATAACCACTTAAAAAAACAAAAAACACAGAGCCAGCAAACACATTTGATAACAAGCAATCACATGGAACGAGGCGATGACTCGAGACCCGAAACTTGGCGGTGTTTAGGGAGCACAGGACGTTGCAGTACAGCTCACACAGGAGTTAGGGGGACTCGATGGAGCTCAAGTGTAAGCCACAGTAATAATAAAATGAACCAGGATTTAATTTGAGATCCTGTCTATGTCTTCCCCTCCTTCTTCTAGCCTTCAAAGCCTCTTTTCTGCAGCTTTTCCTAATTTACACTGCGCTAGAAGAATGGCTAATTGCTGACCAGAAAACAGGTTTATTTTGCTATCCTATTAAAAACACACATGGTGACAATGTCCTTCCTGTGCCAGTGCACAATCAGAGAAGCAGCACTAATGCTCTCGGATTCACACTCTTGGATGCACACGTAGGGGTAGGAATCTCAAAATTAGAAGTGGGATCACACTGGTGGTATAATAAGTGACAGTTCTTCTCTTTTATCTTTTTTTGAGGGGGGGTGTTGGTTGCTGAACAAGTCTCTTGCTCAGGAGTCCTCATTTCCACATAGTCCCACAGTGGCGAACTCTTTGTCTGCTCTGAGGGCTTTGTACATATTTAGGTGCCTGGGGAAGAGAATTTTTGTATTTTTTATTTTATGATTCCAAACAATGGCACTCACACAGGGACAGAAATAGGTCACAAATGGATTATCTATTTTGTGTTTGTTTGTTTTTTGACACCACTTTCATTGCATTCTATATTTAGATGTAAGGATGCATTTCATTATTGCGCCTTTGAGCTAGCTGAGCTGTGCAGCCCAGCTGCTTTGAGTGGTGAAATAAAAACACAGACACTCTTATGACATGGATTTTACAGTAAAAAGTAAACACCCTTAAGTCACATCACCCTGCTTGGGAGAAAATATTGACTGATTATTCTGTGCTACTAAAATTTATCTGCTCCAGTTGATGCCTTCAATTATGTATTAGTTCTGAAAATTGCATACATGCATCAGTCATCATACATGATACATTAGCCTTTGGCATTGTTAAGTTAAACAATCTGTATTTTGGGCTTTAAATCATATTTATACATTTGGTACAGCTATCTGCTTATTTAAACTTGTAGCAAGTAACTTTGTTATGAAGTCAAATTAGCATTCTTCAAATGTATTTGTGGTCACATGATCAATAAACATAACTCTTTAAAACTCTATACTCTTCCACTCTTTTTTTGGGTGGGGGGTCTCTACAACCTCTTGAGGTAAAAAGAATAGAGTAGATCTTTATTGTCACTGTTACAAGAACAATGAAACACAGTTTGGCATCTCTCTGTTGGCAGAATGTAGATTTTTACATTCAGATTCTTTTAGGATAAGAGAAGAAAATAAAATAGACTTAAAGTTTAAGAGGTGCCTACACAGGGAATGAATTGTAATAAGTATCTAAACAAGTTATATACAAAAACTATATATATATGTATATATCTGCAGGTGCAATGTAAGGAGCAAGTGATCAGTGCAGTATGAGGTGCAATGTGATCTGTGGTATCGCACATTGAGTAAGGGGTAGGAATGCTGGTTGCTACTATAATAAATACAATTATATAAATAGAGGTAGGAATGTTGGTTGCATTGTACTATAATAAATATGGTTTATAAATACAGTGTAAATGTCCTTAAATGTTAACAGCACAGTTAACCTTCAATCAGGGTGGAGGTAGGGCATGTTTGACAGCCTGTGGGTAGAAACCTTTATTGAGTCTGTTTGTCTTTGACCTGATCAACCTGTAGCGTTTACCAGAGGGAAGGAGGGAAAAAAGTGAGTGTCCAGGGTGCGAGGGGTCCTTGATGATGATACTGGCTCTCCGCTGAAGTCTGCCAGTATAAATGTCTCTGAGGGGAGTTTGAGATGAAGTACCAGTTGCCCGCTCTGCTGCCCTCACCTATAATGGTTACCAGCTAATTGCTGATCAGAGTTTAGTAGCTTTGCTCCACACCCCCTAAAAAAGCAGCCTGCAAGCAATACAGTAAAAGAAAAAAGAAAATATCTGAAATAATTAAACAACAAAAAAGCAAAACTACAGACAGCTAGGGTTTAAGTTGATACTTTCACCAAATTTGCTAGCAAGGCAAATAGGCAATTCACTTCGATATAAAATAGTTTTGGCTAATAAAAAAAAACAAAACAAAATGTTCTTACCAGCTCTGATAGCCATCTCTCTCTCACTCTCCCTGGGAGAAAATGAATACCACCTTGATATGTTGTGCCAATCATTGTTGCTTTTGTATAGCTGTTTAGTACTGGTGCCCTGCTTCTTACTCTTTGTATTGTCAGTCTTAAAATGCATTTTCAATATATTTTCATTTGCTAATTGAAAATTAATTTGACTACTAGAAGTGTGTGTATTTTTCAAAATCTTTTATCATTTTAGTTGTGGTTATTTGGTCATGTGTAGTTAAAATCTGATATGACAGTCATAAACAGCAGGTAGGGTGAGCCTACCATATCAGCAGTCTGCTGTTTTGCCTGAGCAGAGGGGCCTAGGCTGATGCCCCACCCCGATTTATTGTCTCAGTCTGCCCCTGGTTACTTACCATACAAATTTAACAGCTGACTTTATTAAGGTCACAAGGGTCTTTTAGGATGAATGAACACCATTTTTAATATTTATATTTATATGACCTAAAGCCTTAATACAGTTTAAATGGGTGATATATATGTGTGTGTGTGGGGGGGGGAGTACTTCTCCAGCTTCTCGTGTTCCTTCTTCCTGATGTTGCAATCGCTTGGTGTAGCCACATCTATCACTACAGCCATCTTCCCCTGCTTGTCTACCACTAATATGTCCAGTTGGTTAGTCATCACGGATTTGCCGTCTGTATTTGGAAGTCCCACAGGATCTTTGCTCAGTCGTCAACCACCCTAGGGAGTGTCCCATTTTGACCTCGCAATTTCCAGTCCATACTAGGCACAGATGTTTCTGTATACTATGCCAGACACTTGATTACGGCGTTCCATGTATGCCCTGCCTGCTAGCATCTTGCACCCTGCTGTTATGTGCTGGATTGTCTCAGGGGCATCTTTACACAGCCTGCACCTGGGGTCTTGCCTGGTGTGGTAGACCCCAGCCTCTATGGATCTTGTACTTGTACTTGTTTCTGTGCTGCCATGATTAGTCTGCTCTGTCTTTCAGTCCAGCTTTGCCCAGCCACTGGAAGAATTTCTCAATATCAGCCACTTCCTCTATCTGCTGCTGGTACATACCATGCAGGGGACTCTTCTTTTTACTTGTTTCTGCTACCTGAGGTATTCACTAATCAAACTATCAGTTCTGACATCTTCCTGATGTACTCAATGTACATCATACACACACACACACACACACACATATATATGTATATATGTGTGTGTGTGTGTGTGTGTGTGTGTGTGTGTGTGTGTGTGTGTGTGTGTGTGTGTGTGTGTGTGTGTGTGAAGGAAGTCTTTATACCATATTGATGGATTTTGCAAAGGAGCAACACACAAACATGATTATTTGTTATATGTGCTTCAAATGTCCTGCTGGGGCAGAGTGTGAGAAAATATAGAATTTTTTTAATGCTGCGAAAATAAATTGTGCTGGTTTACACAAGACAGTTTGTAGTTATGTGTTTTGTGTAGAGTGTGGGAGTATGTGTGAGCAGACAGCTCTTAGTGTTTTAAGCATAACAATTTTTGCAACTTTGATTCAGTCTGTACTGTCACACACTTTATAGTGTAAAGAGTGTGGGACCAGCGGAAGCTGAAAGGTTCTTGCACAGTGTTCAAACCTTGTACGTGTGTGGGGTTGTGTATTTGGGTACGTATTTGTATGCAAGGCAAATTTCTAATTTTGAAAAAAAACAAAAAAACAAAAAAAAACTGTTGATGTTCAATCTGTGAAGTCCTCTAAATCTAAAGAAAACACATTTCCTGTGGACAAACCTTTACCATACTTCTCTTTCTTAACTGTAATCATAATCTTTAGCTAACCTCAACCTTATCCAAACTTTTAACATGTTCTCACCATAAAATCTGAATCGCTCATGTCATGGGGAATTGTGTTTTTGGTCTCATAGGGTGGGCATGTCACCTTCATGTGCAGTCATATGAAGGAGGAAGACACACAGAGAGTTGACAGGAAACCTTTTTTCTTTCATTTGTAATATTACAGTTCCTCACACTATGATCATGATTATAAACCCTACATATATCATATAAATGTGTTCAGGAGTTGCACAGTATAAATTCAGTGAAATGTCCTTTCTTTCTTAAAAAAAAGGAGCCAAGGACAGTGCATATCAAAATCATCATCAAGCATCATTTCTATTTGCAGACACTGAAAATAGGTCCATCAGAGCCCAACAGCCAGCCTACAGGGTTAAACAATGATACAAATCACCAAATTCTGTTTTTATGACAGTCGACCAAAAGCCACATTTAAAAAGACGCTTCTACAGAGAGCCTCGTGCTTCTGCATATTGAAATCCATATCTGTTATGAAATACACTCACAAATAGCTAGGAAATATCCATCCAATCACAGCCATCCTACAACAGGAGGAAATATTGATAAATTGATCACTGGTGTTATTTAGGAATTGATGCAATGTGAATGTAGGAGCAGACCTTGATAGAGGAGAAATAAAAGTGTGATTATGGAACAGACTGGTTAACTAACGTGAAAGCTTATAGTTCTGAATTTACAGGGTATTACATAATGTTTTACATCTTCTTTTTTAGATTGCTGTAATCAGCTGTAAAATAATTATAATATGACGTATTATTGTGAGCTAGGCAACAGCTGTGTTAAGTTTGATACAGATCAATGTGATGCTCATATAAAACTACCTGCTCAAAAATAGGGGGACAGTAAAATTCACTTTCCATGCTTACAGGTTCAATCTATATTAATGCACCCCAAAGGGCAAATTATTGGACCTAGAGGTACATTTTCAAGTGTCTATCTAAAAGTATAAAAGGTACTTATACTATATGTTCACACTTACCATTCTTTCATAATGTTTATTATCTTCACATTGGAGTCTCATCTGACCAGGCTACATTTTTTCTCTAGTCCTCTGTTGTCAAATTTTGGTGCGCCTGTGTAAAGCGTAGGTTTAGTTTAAATCAAGTTACCTCCTCATTCAGACCATACTGACCACGTCTACATGCCTGAATCCATCGAGTTGCTACCATGAGAGTGTGTAAAAAAATTGAACAGCACCAAATCCCAAGCCTGGATACATGTGAGTGTTGCGAGTAACGTCTGTGTGAAATCATATATGCAAATCCATCTGCTACAGTCACATCCTGACAAGTTTCACTGTATTTCTACCCTGTGTGCTGAAGGGTGGTGCAATGTTCTGCACTTTTGTCTCTAAGCAGGAAGGTTCTGGGTTCAAGCTTTCCTAGGTCCTTCGTTCTCTCTGTGCCTGGTGGGTTTTCTCTGGGTGTTCCAGTTCAAAGACGTGCATGTAAGTATTTTTGCCAGTAAGTGATCATCTCTTACCAAGTACACCATTACATTAAAACGAAAAATTGCTACGCGAGGTTCCACACTGGTCAATATAACATATGAGCCATATCAGTACCCCCAATAAGGTAGTGGTGGAACATATAATAACATTCAAAATGTTGGACATATCTTTAGACCTCTGTGATCGTTGTGGTCAGCTGTTCTTTGCAGCATCATCCATATTAGAAGCTGTCTATTGTAGTGGCTACAAGTTTGTGTTATATAAAAGTCAACTCTACATGCCAGGCATGTGAGCATATATGAAGAATTTTATTTCTCAATTAACTTACACGCCTCAAAGTCCTCATGAGGTACAGCACATTTTATGAGTGCATGCAAAGGCAATCTGTGCAGGCACAGATTTAAACTGCAACTTGGCTTGTTCATAGAAGCATAAACGTGTAAAAAGTTCTTGTTGGCCTTTTACTGGTTCTTTAGATGTTTTTTTCACTTGTATAGCAGCATTATGATATGTTAGAACACTCCCACACTTTGATTCACTAATGAATACAGAGGAAAACAGCACTGGTGCTTCTGTAACTGAACACCAGCTTGTAGTGCTTTGTCATCTTACAGCTATAACTGCTTTTATGGCTCTCACAGACACACAGTGTAGGTAATTAGCCCTGCTGTCACCATATAAATGAAAGGGCACTGCATGACCCCTGGGTCACTCTGGATCAAGAGTCACTTTAGGGCTAACAGTATGAGTGGTGAGCAAACATCAAGTGTTCACCTAATTTCACACTGTATAGATGTCTCAGGTCTGCTGTACCTCATTATATTTTTTTCAGTGTATCTCTCAGTTTACTGTCCGACAGTGACACGATGAATTATGTAAAAGAACAGTAAACAGCGATCTTAAGAGAGCCAGAGAAGAGTTCTGGCTGCCCTCTCCTCTGCTTGAATACTGTAAGGTTGATGGGTGAATGTGGCCCCAGGGACACGAGCCAATAGATGGTGATGGGCTTACTGAGAGTGACATTTAAGATAGAAATGACATCAAGTACGGTACCGCTGTGCCCTGTGGCAAGCCACCACATGGAGACAATGTCAGCATGATCTGACTTAGCCCCAAAATGCTATGGACTCCCACCCCCTATGATGCTGTGAACACACCCACACACATACACACACATATCTCTTACACATGTCAGCTGCTTCTCATGTCAAGTGACACGTGACAAGATCTGCCACCTTCCAGATGTGTATGTGCCACTCTGACTTTGAGGCGAATTTAGCCGCATAATATTTACATGAAATATGCCTTAAATTTTCTATGTTGGGCTTTTTCTCTTATTTTTTTATTATTTTTTTTAAATATTTGGAACATTAAAGTAAAGCTCAGATTGTTGTGTTTAACGCCACATATGTGACTGCTGCATTCAGCTGTATTTAAGCTAAATACACTCAGTATGAGCAGAGGTGTTACTGTACCAGCAGTGTTCAGGAGAATAGATTTTATATCATATGAGATCAAAACGGCAGGAAATGAGTTACAGTTGTCGGGGTGAATAGCTGCATCACCGGGTAAGCTTGGAGTATCAGCAAACCACAAAATCCAGTTATCTTATTCATACGTGACACAACGACCTTTGACCTAACATTCAAATGGTCCATTTCTGTGGAACTCACAGAGCCACAGGAGGCAGGAGAAATTGGTTTGCCTTTTGCCGAAAGCTTATCTTGAACAGGGGCTATATTTTGTAAGAGATCTGTTTTCTGTCCTATATAAGTCATCAGAACTACAACTCCCAAGGAGAATAGAGATCAGATAGGGAGGTCCGGCATCAAGGACAGGGAAGCCATTTAAAGGTGACATTTCAGTCAAACCAGCAGATGCTGCCAATCTGTCATTCCTGGGCTCTATCTCCTGCTCTCATTTTGCATCCCTATCTCGTCCTCTCTCTGCCTCTCGCTGTCTCTGCATTACTTTTTCTTTTTTTTCCCGCTGTTCTTCTGCTTTCCTCCTCTTTCTCATTTTGCTCCCTCTCCACCTCTCCCTCCTTCCGCGATCCCCCGCTCTGCTGATGAGGCAGCAGGGAGGAAGCGGCGTAATAAAAGGAAGCGCTAATGAAAGGTTGAGCGAGGTCAGCATACTCGCATACCTTTGCCAGGCAAGGGGATGAGAGGTCATTTATTCCAAGGGGAACAGAGTGTTTCGCTTTTTGGCTGTGGGGTGTTGAAAGTTCAAAAGGTCACAATAAAGGGCACAAGGTCATAGCCTCTGGGCTGGGATTCTATGCGTCCTGGGGTCAGAGGTCGGCGCAAGAATGCCGGGAAAACCAGAAGCTGTGAGCAGGGTCAGAGCTGTGGTCTCCATTCCCCGTTTGGATGAACATGTCTGAGTGAATGAGAAATGAACTCTGTGTTATTCTTGGGAGTGGAGATCAAACTTTTCCTACAGCAGCAGCAGCAGGTTTAACCTAAAGGTGTAGCTGGGATTTAATCTTTAATAATTACACACAGTGGAAGGTATATTATGGGAATTGATGGATCTTATTATATTTAATCTGTCAAAAGAAGAATTACAGTGTTTAATTAAACTTTTCAAGATTAACTGTTGCTGCATTGGATAAAATTTATGCAGTTAATATAAGATCCCTTGACAGCCATTCTTACAAGATTCTAGTGGGTTGCATAACTTATTGCAAGACCAAGGCCTATTCAATAATTCAGAACACATGTAAAATGCTTAAGATAGTGGACAATAAAGTGGATAGATACACTCCTCAGATGTTCTCTGAACATCACTTATAAAAGCAGAAGGCTGTGAGATCCATCTCACGGAGACGGACTCAAAGCTGCAGTGAAATGAGTAGGTGTGATACTGCCATCTGTAGGAGCAACATAAAACAGCCAGGGTGGTGCCAGCTTTGTTATACACTGTACCAGTGAGCTCTACAGAACATGACTTTATTAGAAGAGTTTAATGTGGTGACACAAAACAAGAAGACAGCAGCAGAGTGACTGAAAATGTGAATCACAGTGATTTAACGTGTTAATTAGACCACACTTTAAGATATAGAGCTTTCTGTTCTCAGTATAAGAAAACCCAGACACCAAACTGCTCCTTATTCACTTAGCTACAGTGAATAATAGCTAAAATTTTACATTTAACACTTATAATAACTGCTGATAGATTGTGCTCTTACAGTCAGAGGCTGATCTCAAATCTGTGCTCGAGCCTCATCTGGACAGAAAAGACAACAAGGGCTATTTTTGTCATTGCTGATTATTAGGTTGGAAGATTCAAGGATTAAAGCAATCCCTGCTGAGTTTGGGAATTTATGAAGTTGTAATCCCAACTGGTTCCACTAGAGGGCAATACACAGATATTCAGTAAGAGATGAAACATGAAAATGGCTATGTTTAGGCTTTAATATTCATATAAGAGTCCATATAAAACAATATCAAAGCATTACAAATCATAGCTAACACCCTTGTGCAAAAATAGTGACACCATATAAGAATAGCTTAAAACAAAGTTGTTTTTTCACCCAGTATTTTCCAGGGTAAACATTTTGAGTGGGGTTTA
This sequence comes from Tylochromis polylepis, assembly GCA_015107715.1. Taxonomy (NCBI): domain Eukaryota; kingdom Metazoa; phylum Chordata; class Actinopteri; order Cichliformes; family Cichlidae; genus Tylochromis; species Tylochromis polylepis. Next base: position 16,583 of record VVHJ01025689.1, read on the forward strand.
CCATATCATTAGTTCCAAGGATGAAATAAACTATCTGCTCCAATTCTGCAAACTTTAAAAGAGAGGCCAAAAGTGTGGAGAGCTGTTGCGATTGGTTAAAACACTGGGTGAAGAGAATAAAATAGGAAAAGGAAAATAAAGGCACCATTAAATCTGTTCTGTGACTTACACCCCAAATGTGAACAAAACAATAAAGAACAGCTTTTTGAAGAAGCCCCATTTTCTCACATTACAGAGCTCGAAACATTAAAAACTTTGTTGTGAAAACTTGTTCTTATTTACCACAAGACAAGACCCGGGGCCACCCAGACAATATGAAAATATAAAAATATACAGCCTGCCAAAATGTACTCAAAACCATTTAACACGTTAAACAAGAAGTACTCTGAGAGCACAAACCTCTGCCAAAGCAGCTCGCTCTTTTTGCAGTATTTACTTTTACGGGAAGAATATTGTATTAAGTGAATTTCACTTTGTTTTCTTTGTTCTTTATAAATGTACTTTAATAAGTCTGTAGTGCAGTACGAATCAGATAATGGTAGCATGACAGATGTTTACTTTGATTACACAAACTTTATGTAGGAGTAGGTAATGGATAATATTTTTGTAAATAACTGAACATGAATAAACTTATAGCTTATCATATAACATTATACTGCAGTATCTTTCTAACTAGAAGCTCATTCTCTTTCTCTTGACAATGATTTTTTTATGATCCAACACATTTTGGGTCAGCTTGAAAAGAAAGGCAGATGAGATCAGAGGTCAAATGTGATATTTGGATGCACACTATAATGTGATATTTAGAATTCCCATATACCAGCATCATTTTCTAAATGTTGCCAATGCAAACAAAGCAGTAGAATTTTAAACATAGTTTTAAAGTTTGACCTTATTTGACCTCAAAAAAGAGGTCAGAGGTCCAAAGTAAGGTGATATTTAGAATCCCCATATATCATTCCCTATATGTTGTCAATACAAAAAAGAATCATAGTTTTAAAATAGCCATATATAGGATTATTAAATCAGATCAATCTATTGACCTTGAAGGGGAGGTCAGAGGTCAAATGTGACATGATATTTTAAATCTTTATACGCTACTATAAGATTTTAATAGATTGTTAACATGATCCCACTCTACACCCTTCATGAAAAGTCATGAAGAGTTTAAAAAAAACTGTCTGTTTGTAAATACTGTTTTTTTGTAATCATAAACAAAATCTCTATTACACAGTAATATTTAGTTTTGATAGGAGATAGAATTTAATTTCAATTACATCAACAATTTATCAGACATTTGGAGGGTGTTGCTGGAAAAAGAGGCATCCAGAGAGAAGACAAGTCTAGGTCCAATTTAACAAATTGTTTTATTATAAAGTGCAAAACAAAAGAAAAACAATGCACATTGGGAGACTGCTGTCTAGCACGGAGCTCTAGCTGTTCTCTCTCAGCGTGTTCCGGAAGTGTGCAACCCTATATGCGTTCGGGTGGCGCCGGAAGTGTG
>VVHJ01025691.1:4998-36842 GCA_015107715.1 Tylochromis polylepis
AGAAAAACAAAAAAAAAAAAAAAAAAAAAATAAAAAAAAAATAAATATTATATATATATATATATATATATATATATATATATATATATAATTTTTGTGAGGGGGTCAAGTGATGAAGACAAAAACTAAAACTAAAAATGCCAGGGACAATTCTTTTGTCCAGTGCAGCTCTGGTTATGTCTACAACTGAACCTCAACTGTCTGCTTGGGTCAGTGAAACAAAACAACTGTCTCCAAGCTCAGCAGTTCTAAACCAGAAGATTTGCTTTTTTTTTGACGTTATGGAATTCAGGACTTATTTGGCTTCCTTTGTTTGTTTCTCAAAGTCATATTACCCACTGTAGATGTTAAATTGAATATACTGTCAGATTTGAAGTCAAAAAGCGTTTCATCAAACTCCATTGTAGAAATGCTGTTAATAAAGAACAATTTAAAAAAAAATCTGAAATTCCAGTGGAGGGTGTGGGAATAAAATAAAATAAAAGAGCTGACTTCTTGTATATTCTGCTTAACACGTTTTCCTGCAGAGAAGCTGTTGATAAATCCCACACTTTTGCTGAGATAAGAAGGCCAACAGAAACTTTACTTTTTAATTATGACAAGCGCTGAGAGAGAGCTCTCAGAACAAGCTAGTGATCCCCAAAACATAACAGTTGTACTTCATCAGTTTGGCACATAGAATAATGGAGTGAAGGACTCCATTACCAGTTCACAGCTACTAATTCAGTATTCATGCCATAGTGGATTTACCATGAATAAAACCTGCCAACTGTGAAAAAGAGGTAATTACAAGCAGGATAATGATTGTGGAATTCTTTGGTGTGTGTGTGTGTGTGTGTGTGTGTGTGTGTGTGTGTGTGTGTGTGTGTGTGTGTGTGTGTGTGTGTGTGTGTGTGTGAGGGAGGGTCATAAATTGCAAATGTGAGTCAACACAAGCATTGGACATATTGGTCTAAATGACTCAATTTTTCACTGTGCAGACTCAGTTAAAAGTATTGAAACTATGCTGAAACAATATGTTACCCAGATGTCAAAGACATATTCACTTCTTACCATTTTAATTAAACAAACAAACCAAACAGTAACAGCATTTTAAGAAAAACTAGATCCCATGAGGGGTGGTAGCTAGCTCTGTTTCCTGAACGTAAGAAGGTGGAGTTTGTAGATGTTTTTCCTTGTGGCTACATGGGTATTCTGAGTACTCTAGCTGCCTCTCAGTCAAAAGACATGCACATTAGTTTAACTGGCGGTCGTAATATACCATAGGTGTGAATATGCGCTTGAGTGTTTGTTATGAGCTTCAGCGCACTCGCAATGCTGTGGTTAAACTTGAAATTGTGCATATACAATTTCAAGTTTAATTCATCAATGATCCCAAATTGTAGCAGTTAGGGGTCATTTTTTTCATTTACTTCCTCTGCTATACTGAAAACATGGCATAAGCACAGAGAAAATACCCTATTCCGTTACCAAAAGTCAGCATTGTGACTAAGCAGCATGCATTTCCATACAGATTGCATTTGTTTCCGCTTAGCTGCTGCAGAGTAATGAGCAGCTCTGTTATAGATAACAGGATGGAGCTCATCTCCACCTGAACACAGACTCAAGCAATCTTATATCACATCCCTCTAATACCAGTTTCATTTGTCCACTGAAAGAAGCTATCTGCTGCGTATACAAGCACCTGGCATCACGCATGACAGTGTGTGAGTCATATTGGTGGAGTTAAAACAGAACTCTGTTACATTCTAATACTCTGCCAGTATTCTAATACGTGACAACCTTGTATTTCATTCCAAGTAGAAAACTCTTTGCAAACGTATGAAATAGATCGTGAAAAAGCGAAACGTAAATTTCAGGATTTTTAAAAAAAGAAGCAATTTCTGACATAAGCTATAATACTGTATTCTGCCTTTCATGGATGACTCACACTTTTAATATCCTATTCTGACACTTTCTTTTTTCCTCCTTAGGTACCACGCAACTAAGACTCATTCGACTTATTTGAGTTTTATAAAGGCAGATCAGTCCCTGACCTGTAAAAAAAAAACTGGATGAGTAATTCATAATAAGAACTGATCTTAGTTGTGATGGTTCATTTCCTTACTTCTCCTCCATGCATTAATTTTAATTATGGCCAAGCTGTTTCACATTCCCGGCGAAAAGAATTTTCAGCGTCAGATTTTTTGTCTGTGCCGTCTCCCCATTATAAAACAGGGAGAGGAGCCAAAATTTCTCATTGCCAGAAAGGCAGAGGATTTATCAGACGACACACACAGAGCCAAACATCTGCTAAGACACTGTCAAGTTAGCACTAACATGTACTTGTGAACACACATGCTTAGTTCCAGCACAAATTCAGAACTCATCTCACTGCGACACTGTATGCGACATGACTGTTTAATTATTATTCTTTGCTAATGTATCTGTTTTATTTTATGTAAAAATAAACACCAGTGAAATGGAATGGGCCTCCTCTGATTGCTGACAGCAGTGATCTGTCTTAAAAGCACAATTTTTTAATGAGCCAGATGTCTGCTGCTAGGAAATGTACACGTGCAACTAAACAGTTACTAAAAATGAAAACAGGCAGTAAAAACTAATGTCATAGTTAAATAGGTTAGTTTAAAAGGGTTATTCATCACAAACTAACAAGTAGTGAGTGGACAGCAATCTGCAGAATCCTCCAGGATCAGTTTTAGACACAATATTGAGGAAAGAGTGTGAGAGATTACAAGGTGATATTACTGAAATACATTTTCCTTTTTCCTTACAATTTTTTTTTTTACAAGCAGTGTTATTCAACAGTCTTCTTTTCTTTGGGAATCAAATTGAAATATATTATTGTGCAAACTTTAATGTACTCTAAAGTGAATATTGTTTAAAAGCAGGAATAAAAATAAAAACTGGAAACAATATCAGTCTGAACATTCTCTAATTAATAAATGAATTAATATTGTATATGTTTTAGAAAATACATTTTGTAAATAGTTTCTGTGTAAAAAAAAAATCTATATATAACAATGATATTACGATTAAAAGATAAATGGGAAGTTTCAAGCTACCTTGTTAGGTTACTTCTAAAGGTAGGTATGAAGTTTGGATACCACTGAGAAGAAGCACACATTGTGTCAGTTTTCAAAAGGCATCAACTCTCTGCAGAAAGAAGATATGAAATAAAATGTTCCTCAGTTTCCCAATGTTATTGCATTATTACAATTATTTCATGAACGTACAAAAACAATATCTATGCCATGTGCATATCTTAGTAATTCAGTACTAAGCAACCCCTTCTGGCAAATATCACAGTATGTGACACCTTTTGTAAGAGAGTGCTTTTATTCCTGAATTGGAAATATTCACACACTACAGAAGAACCTGTGAGTTATTTCAGGTTGCTTTTTACTCACTCAATTCAAGTGATGGAAAGCTTTGTTCCCAAAGTTGATGTTCCTGAAGAGGTTCATGCTGGACTTGAGGTTTTCTGTTGAATTAGGATCCTTTTTTCCCTTTGTTGAAATTTGCATCCACAAATTCCTGATATTTAGTGAAGTTCACTCTTATTTTTATCCTTACGATGTGTGCTCTGCCACTGGGAGCAACATAACCCCCAATCAGAATATTCAGAATATTTTTTCACATTAAATCATCAAATCTTTTCACCAAACATATTTATAAAATAACTCAATTTTACTGATTTCTGTGATGTCTTATGGTTTCCTTTAGTTTTTCTCTTCAGTGTCGATCGTGTCTGTATACAGTAAAATGTGGTACCAGCATGCCTCTGGAGCTAAAGCTTTCTGCCTCTCTTTTGTAGTCATATGATGGATTTGCTTTGTCCTTCTGCCTAGCAGACATGCAGTTTTTTCTGAAAGTTTGCTTGGTCTTCTAGAGCTTGTCTTGACTTCCACAATCCCAATAACTGACATATCTTAATGACATTTCAGACAGTGGAAATTGCTAGCCAGAAGCACTTTGGTAGTTTTATATAGCCTTTGCTGGCTTTGTGGGCTTCGATTACCTTCAATTTCTGATCCTCAAGCACTTGCTCAGAGGAATCTATAGCTATTGACTTTTATCACAGGGTTTGAAGAGAAAAGGAATATATTACTTCCAGAAGTGTCATACACTAATATTTCCCACTGAAAGATCTTGTTTTGCCTACATTTCAAGTTAATTAAGGGCAAAAGTTCAATGTTCTGTTCATGAAACTGTTCATGAAGTTCAGTTTTGTTTTTCTGTTACAGGGATTACTTCCCATGAACAAAAATTAACAACATATATCAATCTATTATTTTGATATATTTTTTTAAATGTTTTCTTTTATTAGGTTCTGTTTGAATATAGACTTAAATCCAAGGCTTCAAACTATAAAAGTGGTCTTAAAGAAACAAGGAAATATTGAAAGCGCAAAATAGAGAACAGGGAACAATGCAGAACATGCAGGATGAGACATACAGGGTGAGAATGAAAGGTGCAAATCAGCACCTACCAAGGGATTGTTAATATAGACTAGTTGCTATAATAGGAAAACGAGAAACAGGTGGAACCACTGAGGGCAGAGCAGACTATCACATATGAGGGAACCAAGACAAAGAAGGAAGAAGGCTCTAAAGCCTAAGACATAGACATTGAGTAAAATGTAAAAATAAAGGCACATAAAAGACACCTAAACCAAGAAATGCACAAACAGGGGAGTTCAAAAGACAAAAGGCAAAAACTAAAATAAAAGGACGGGCATGCAGAGAATAAATACATGAAAATTGAAAAAAAAAGAAAGGCACAACAGTTTGTTCATGATGGTTACTAGATTTGTTTAACTTATTATGTGTGTATAGAAGGATAACTTCTTGATGTCGTCCAAAGTGGTAAATAGCAAAACTTCCAAAAGCACAAGTGTACAAATACACTTGGTTGGCTGTAAATATGTATAGTATATATACATTTTATGCATGTATGTCATAAACAGGCCAACTCTGACCAGCCATTTCTGCTGTATACCCACTGCTTAGACACCCCCCAGCCTATTGTCATAGTCACAGAACAAAAATGCCTATAGTAAAACATGCATAGTTGGCCTTTATCAAAATAAGTAACCATTCAAAGAGCAATTACAACTCATGCTAACATTTTCCTCTTGGCTTCCTTCCTGCATCCTTGTGTTATTTGTGTAACCCTTACAATAGTTTCTCGTTCTTTTATCCCAGCTCGTAATTTGAGACCAAATTACTGAGTGACAGCTCAGTAAATTGAGTTTTTCCAAAGGAGTGCTTGCTTTCCATCTTTGCTGGTTGAACTTTGACCCTACCACTCCCCCAGTTGGTGAAATCGAATTGCCACTTTCTGTTTTACTCAGCACAGAGCCTCCTGCCTGCACATTATAATTTGCGAAAAGCTCTAACTCACCTTCCAGAGGGGAGAAAGTCATTTTCTTTGCCAGAGAAACCGTTTCTCAGATTACTATTTTGGTGCTAACAATCATTACCACCACCCCTGAAAAAATTTAATTTATGAATCCTCTGTGAAATCAGTAACAGTGTTAACATAGCAGTGATGGTGCATTCCAGATTAAAGTAATATTTAAAGTGAACAAATGAAATCCCACCACTGTATGTAAAAAGTGTTATTTGAGACTCTGCACTACAACAGACTGTTGCCAGTGCCTTATAGTTTCCATGGACTGGGAATTGTGGCTGTTGCTGGAAGTGACAAGATTTTAATGGTGATGTAACCCTGTGTAATTATTTAAGTGTGTATTTATTTATTTTTACTTGCTAATTTGTGATACCCTTAGTTTGCCACCGTTCTTTTTAGCTAGTCTCCACCTCTTGAAAAGAATTTGCTATTTTTACAGTCTACTTCACCCTTGTATGTACCTTAAAAAAATTACTGTTGTTGGCAGGAACATGGTTGAAAGCGCCAGGTGGTACCTGAGGGGGCTGGCTGATGATGGTTATGTATCCTTGTGCTCATGGCTGCCAAACATTTAAAGGGCTGAATGGCTATGTGAAATATCAGGGTTGGAAGGAGAAAATGCAGGGGTGTTGTAAGGATGAGTTCTAAAAACACAGAAATGTTTATGGAATAATGTCCAGAGATCGAGGTATCATCAGTGGAGGTAGTTGGGATTGCTGGATACAGGTCATGAGGATAAGCATGAGACCCAGGCTAGCTTGGAAGGAACCTAGCTTGAAGCAGCCAATAGTCAAGTAATTTCTCAACTACCCCTGCTATATTGGACTCTGGGATAGAAGGTTATCTGGATGCAGTAATTAATATATTGTGAAAGCTGAAGAGTCACATATGCCGTCATGTACCATGAGAGTCGGTAGACTCACTATCATTTCCTTGTTTGCTTTGTTTCCTTTCCTTAAGAATGCTTTCTTGACACTCAGTCTTCCACTGAAACCAAGTCCAATGAGGTTTTAGCAACCAGTAGATGGATCAACTGAAAGGTCAGATGTATCTCTTTTAGCTATATAGCTCTTGAATGATTCATTGGTCAATGTTAAGTGGTGTAACAAACAACAAAAAACATTCTACTGAAAATGATCGGTACAAAGACTGGACTGAAAATGAGTGAAAAAGCAGCCAACATCCAAAGAACAAAAATGTTAGACTTTCAGAAAGCCTGGAGAAATATTGCTCGAGATGACTTTAAAATTACCAGAAAGTCTAACTTCTTGGAAGCAAAAAACAAACAAATGAGAAGTTGCTCAAGACATTTTTACTGTTCTAGAATTTTTCATGGTTATTGGGTATCACCTGTTTTTGTTTTGTTTTCTTTGCCAACCATGAAGTATACTTTATTCCTTTACATGTTTGAAATAAATCTTTTTATCTATCTATCAAAATAATAGCAGTTAAAAATTATGAATTCATCAGATTTCCACCACTTTATTTATTTCAGGTAATTACTCTTTACATATTTTAAATAAGTGGCATATAATGCAGAACAACTATTTTATCTAGCTCATTTCTGCCACAGTCACCTTGTTTACCAAGCCAGTTTTTAAATTAATCTTTTCTCTGTGTGAAAGGAAAATTATGTTGTTGTTTTTTTTATGGTCACTCTATAATTGATGACGATGTGAGTAACAATTTAAAACGAGATGATATGCTAAAATCATCATAATTACCTTAGAATTCCACTGGGATGTGAGGCCAAGGTGGAAAGAGACAAGTCTGTTTTAGGATGGTGGTGCTTCATTAAATTCACACAAAGAGAAAAATAAATGCATTTTCCTTTTAATACATTACAATAAGTGCACAGTTTTTAAGCTGGTACCCTTGGGATGCTACTTTCTCCAGTACTTGAGATTAATTCAAGTCATGTTTCAGTGGTGCACTTAGAAAAAAACCCACCAGGAAACAACACTTAGAATAATTTCACTTCATTAAATTGACTACATTGTTTACAAAATGGTGCAATAAATATTCATGATACCAGTAGGAAACATGTTATTGTAATGTTCTAACATACTTATAATATAATTGATAGTGCTGATAAAAATGCAGCCTAAAGCTGTCGTCTTTCTTTTTCTTTCTTTCTTTTTTTTTTTTTTTTTCTACAATTTAGTTTTTTTTTTTTTTTTTTTTTTTTTTAAACCAGGCTCTTAACACTCTGGTATAGACAAGGGGAATATTAGTGTTTCATTCAAAGCAGTCACGGATGTGAGTGAAATTCTGAAAACCTCATCTGTGACTGGAAGGCAATAGATTTTAGCTTTTGATACTCCTAAGATACTCATATTGTGTAACACTTAGTTGTACTTACACACATAGGAGGATTTTTCTAAAAATTGGGTAGAAATGTCTCTCGCAGACATGGAATAAATATTCAGGTACATGGACAATCAAATTAAATGTTTTCTGTCATTTTGTTACAAGTCCAGCACTGATGTTAAATAATAACCTCGAGAAAAAAACTGCCCAAGACTAAAAGAAATGTATGTAAATGACTGTCCACATATTTTCTTGGCCTTGAAAAGTGCACTTCTGCCTCCAGCTATTTTTTGTCCATGATGCAGTTCTTGCTGTTTTAATGAGCAAAACTCGCTGCCACCATGTCGCCTTTTCTCTCTCTAGGTAAAATTATTTTAAGTTCATTAGAAGTGCATTATTGTTTGGTATTCATAAAAGGAACAGAGGGCCATTAAAGACAATTTGGTGTGCGGAAAAACCCCATAAATTATCTGTCTTCCCTCTGTAATTGCTTCCAGCTAAATTGGTCAGCCAATTATTACATTTGCTATACAATTTGCATGGTAATTGGCAGGGTTGTCACTCACTTGCTCGCGAATTCAGCTCACGTTCGTCTCCTGTCTTTTGCTCTCGACGCCTCCGCCACCCTTCTGGAATTTTCATTAAGTTAAGGAAGAAGTCTGAGTTACTCTGCTACCGCTCAGCTCCTTCTCCGAGAAGCTTCTAGCCGTGAATATCAGTACTTTAAACAGAGGGTACATTCTCCTAACACACTTAAATTTGCTCATTTCAAAAGGACTGATGATTTTTCCTTGTGCATGGCGTGTGATGATTTATGTCCCCTCATTAGTTCTTAAAAGTATCTTTGAATGAGATATTCAGCCATTTTATATAATATGATATTGTGTCCAATATACATTTCTTTTTTTTACACCAAGAAAAAGACACACACTGTAGAACATTCCTAGAGGCCCTTTGAAGTTTTTTTTTTCCAAATATGGACAAAGATTAATTTTGTAGAATTGCTTTTCCTTACTTGTCCATGTCAGATGTGTGTAGTGCCTAAATGCAGAGACGCAGAGGTGAATTGTGATGAACTAAAAGCAAGCCCTTTATTAAGCTGATGGCGAAAATCAAGGGCAAAAGGAAATACAGCAACTACATATACACAAAAGGGTGATTAGAGGGGTGGAGACAGCTGGAGAAAATGAGACATGGCTGAACAGAATCGTGATAGACAAATAAAGGAAGCAGAATTCAAGACAACGCTACAGGAACACGAGCTCACCAAAATAAAACAGGAAGTGGAACTTAATACAAGAAATTTAACATAGGAGGGAAGAACACTAAGGGAGGAATAAAGTTAAATCAATCAGGAACTGAGAATAGAATAGAATAGAATAGAATAGCTTTATTGTCATTGTAGCAAATGAAATTAAAGGCGTCAATCCCGTCAGTGCACACTCATTAGAAAAACACAAACATAAACACATGCTCACACACACATGATAGACACAGACATACTGTCCTGTTGTCCGGTTGTATTTCACCTATCCCTAATTGAACAAATAAACTCATGTTAATGCTTTGATGAGTGTGTTTGCTGTTGGATGAAAGCTGTGTTTGACTCTGTTTGTCCTGGTTTTGATGAATCTAAACTAAACTCAATACACAAAGTACTACATGAAGTTAATGTAAACATGACATAAACCAAGAATCACAATGAACAATTAAATAAGCAACAGAACTCAAGATACAGGGTAAACTGACTCAGGACCACTCCACTCCACTGCTGAGGTTGCTTTGACCATCCAAACATTGATTCATGTATGCCATTTGTTTTTAAAGACTAAAGGTAAGCATTGTAGCCATTACCTTCTTGGTTGTTTGGCTCAAGAATTGACCATATTTGGATTGACCATATTTAGCACTGGAGTGCTAAATAATCAACAAGCTTGGTTAGAGTTCCCAACCTCCTTAGGCATTAATATCAACATAAAAACTGTGTGCTGGGAGCTTCATGGCATGGATTTCCATGGCCAAGCAGCTCCTATAGGTGTATTGTGTATATGACCCAGTACTTCTGGCCATATAATGTACCTGCCAGTTGATAAAATACACATAAAATACAGATGAATTTCATTCATCAAAACTGCAGCACAAACTTGGGTTCTTACTGCAGTTACCTGAACAGCAAGTCATAAATAAATGCATAAGGACATTATCTTAAAGGGACTACCACTACAAGCATGGCTACAGAAGATGATGCTGTAGCCATGCAGTGATATAAAGTAGTAATATAGAAAAGTATAATACCAGGCTGTAAACATGTTTATTCTGCTGCAGAGCTGTACAATTTAACAGTCTATATGTTATCTTTTGAAGCCAATCTCAAGTTGCTGTATCTAGAGTTTTTGGGACTTCTCCATTGGCTTTATTTTTCTAGACCCAGAAGTTACTGCTTGTATCAGGAAGATGATGACAGAAACTAGGATGAGGAAAGTTGGACAATATCAATATAGTATAAAATAGTGAAAAAAAATACACTTAATGTAATACTTCGAACAGTTGTCATTCTCTCTGATTAGAATGAACTTTGCAAATGTCTATTATGCTGTAGACTTACAGGATAAAATTACCATGGTCAGAGCCAATTATTTAATTTTTACTCTCTTCTCAGATCTGAGTTGACCTTGCTGTGCTGTTAACTTCCTGAGAACTGTGAAACATTTTTTTTTTCCCAGAAACAAGGGACCAGTGAAGTCAGCTAAACAAAATAAACATGGACTGATAAATCTAAAAATCTGAGACAAGACAAACATGTGCCATTGTGCCATTCAAAATGAGATTAACTTTATAACTTTACACCCTCTTGTCCTTTTTCCTCTCCCCACAGATGGATCACGATCCCAGGAACCCAGCCTACATTGCCACTCAAGGTCCCCTGCCCTCCACTGTGGCTGATTTCTGGCAGGTAAACACGCAAACACACACACACACACAAATGCATGCGCACACACTCATGAAACAAAAATCAATACAATCTCCTCTCTTAAACGAGAGTTAGCCGATTTTTATTAGTGCAGCAAGTCACACAGGAGACCAGCCATTTCTGTGGATGTCATTATTAATCTTTCCTTCACCATAACACTCACTGGTCTCGCCACCACTGTTTACACACACACACACAGACACACACACACACACTAGCCTTCAGTGGGACATGTTGTTAATGCAGGGGGTGGCAAACACTTTTCCCACTGTCTCAAATGTTGGACTGGGTTTAAATCTGCGACCAGAAGATCAATAAGTTATTCTGGCCAGTCTTGGTGTTAGGTGTATGTTGAGTGGAGCAGCAGGGAGGTTGGAAGGAAAGGTCCCCTTGTCAAACAAGTTATATTCCCGCTGGATTCTCACTTGGGCAGATCAAGGAGGGGCACAATGAAAAAGAAATATCAGGCTTGTATAGAGTCACTACACTACAGAAGTTCCAACTAATCCAGGTGAGTGAAATATAAAAAGCAGTTCATTTGAAATGAGCTGTGTAACATTCTTTTTTGTTGAGACGTGAAAAAATAAATAAATACCATATTATCACTTTTCTATTTTCTTAATAAACCTTAGTTTTGTTACATACTGTGCTCTCGATTGTGCTCGCCAATCATTTTTTGGAAAAGGCTTTACAAAGTTGTGATTAACACAAATAATTTTGTAGGTACACTGTCGCTTGTTAAACTGCCCATTACTGTTAAACTGCTAAACTGTTTTGGTTCCTGTCATTCCACTGCTGTTAAAAAAGCATGCGTGCTTAGCCAACCCACTCTTTATAAATAGAGACTGAATAAAATAAAAAATTAAAATGTCAAATTTGGCTTCAAGTGAACAGTCAAGACGAGTGGGAAGTGCTGTAAGATGTGTGCGCACAATGGCACATTTATGATTACACAAAAGTGGAACTAAAATAACTTAGTTTAACAGTCCAGAAAAGTCAGCAAGCAAACAAAATGCTTGAAACGAGGCAGGAGAGGTGAGAAATTAGGTGTGTGACTTCCAGCTTCACTTGAATGGAAATTCAGCTTGTTAGGTGGGTTTCTGTGGTAACAGTGGTGGCGATGTTGAGGTCTTGTCTGGGGGAATGAGAGAATGAACCTTTTTACACCACTACTCGCCTCCTCCCTTCCTTCTTCCTTTTCCATCCACCACTAATCCCCGTCCAGCTCTAAATAATTCTCTTTGAGGGACGGAAAAGTGTTGGTTGGTATATGCATCTGTCCTGTTCCTCTTTATTCACACTTTTCACCAACATTTCTGCAACGTCCGTCTGTTCCATTTCTGTAGTCCAAATCTTGTTTTTGTCTAGAAATATGTTTTATATATATATATATATTTTTTTGTTTTTTGGTTTTTTTTTTGAGTGGTACAGAAGGCCAATATAAAAAGAAAGGACAGTCAGCTTACCTCTATATCTTCGAGAGTGGCCTTAGGATGGATACCCTTGACCTGAAAGAAGTGCACGTAATGTAGTTCACATAGGAGTCCCAGTCCTTAAAAAAGCAATAAGACTTTCTAAATAGATGTGAACGAGAAGCCACAAAACCCATATGGGTGTCTAAGTATCTCCATATCAGTCCACAGGCCTTAGCCTGTAGCTAAAAAGATCATTTAAAGACTTTATCTAAAAGCCTCAGACGATTCCTACTGCTCATCATGGATTCATCTCAGGTTCATTAAGTGGCCTCTCTGTGCTTTACAGGCTTCTGTACTCTGGCTTTATTCAGCCTTCATGCTGTGTTGAGGCCCAGTTGACTTAACTAGCATTACTGTGTCTTATCAGATTGCTTAATCAAGAGCTGGCCAAGGTTATTACACAGGAAAAAGTTTTCCAACATCTTCAGAAAGTTTATGTACATGAAACTTTCTAAAAGAGCATGGCACACCCTTCACTTTTTTGTGGAAAAATATGGGTTTAAATAAATGTAGCTTTTTAACAAACCTTGAGTTTTAAAAGAGGGAGCTTTTCCTCCAGGCAGCAGCAGCAGTGGAGTTCGCACCCTGTCAGCTGAAGCAAATTAACACAATTTCTCAAAAAGTGCACCGTCACATTTTTAGATCCATGAGACTAATCACTGAAGCAGAGAGGACTGAGAGGAATAGTGCGGAGAGGCGCAGTAATTCAAAACCCACCGCAATTAACATCTGCTAAATCTTCGGCAAGGTGTGGTAGCGCTCATGACTGAGCGGCAGGTGGGGCCATCTTTATAATCTAACCTGATGATGTGGGAGCGGTATTGTTTTATGGCTTCCATTAACGGCTGACTGTTACCTCTGATCAGCGTTGAATGGATCTCCCGAGCAAGCCCACCCTCCGGCTGTGAGAATATGACTGCCAGAAGGAAAAATACGACCACAGGCAGGTCTCAGATGTGGAATGACCCAGCTGGGGGAGGGAACAGCCTGAACAGCAACAGCAATTACTTGTCACAAAGCTTTACTTCCTTGTAGTTGCTCACAAAAGTTGGAAGTAGTAAGCATGTTTCAAACCAAGATTTTTCTTTTTTTCCTCACTCCCCTGAAACAAACACCTCCCTTTCCAAAATGATAGCTGGAACAAAATTTGAACTAATGATGGACCGATATCCAAGAGAGTGGGTGAGTGAGGACACATGTCAGCGTTACTGTTGGCAGGTTCTGCGAGGTGTTGACAGCTTCATATGAGATCTTGTTCCAAATCAAGCTCTCCACTCCTTCAAGAATATGACTCCTACTCTTAAGAAATGGCTGAACGCTTTACTTTTGATTAAACTTAGAAGTTTTCAAAGAACATTAAGTAACACAAAATATTTAGACTTTTGAGAGACTTTATCTTAAGTGCTGCAAAAAAAATATATATATATAACATGAAATGAATTAAGAACAAGTTCATTCTTGTCTCTACCAAGAAAAAAACTACTTGATCTCAAAAGCACAAGGCCTTTTTAAAGAGCTACAGTCATTTACCTGCCTGTGTATTTTGTTTGCAGATGGTTTGGGAGAATGGCTGTGTGGTCATTGTTATGTTGACACCTCTTGTTGAGAGCGGGGTGAAGCAGTGCTACCATTACTGGCCAGATGAAGGATCCAACCTGTACCACATCTACGAGGTAAAAGAAATCCATGTTATCCTTTTCCTTATTTTCTGTCACATATATATTGAATAAAAGTGTCTGAAACTGAGTCTTTAGAGCACACTTAGGCACTTTATAAACACTTTCCTTGATTTTTGATGTGAATGAGAGCGAATATCCTCTCATCTGCTGTTCAAATCTGCTGTGTATGAGGGGGAACCAATCAGAAGAAAGGTGTCTTAAAATGGACATTGAAAGGTGCTAAAATGGCCTGTTTCAGACATTAAATGAACTGAGGGCCTGCACCAATGCCCAGTGTAAGCTGAATAATGATTATTTTGGATGCTATGCAGCTAGGTGTTAGGCTACAGAAGTTTTATTCCATCAGCATCTGACTCAATATAGCATGTGTGACATCCATCTCCTACTCAGGGAACTCAGCCCCCCCTACTATAAATATTATGTGACTTTTAGGACCAATTATGGTATGAACTTGACTGTGACCAAATAAAAAATAAAAGATTATTTATCACAAAAGATTATCATCTTAATAAAACATGGGCTGTTAAGTTGTGTTCCACTTTTAATCAGTCAGTTATGACGTGAAGTCTGTGTTTTTGTCATCATAATGCAATTTAGAAGTAATTTTCTGGAATTAGTAAGCCCATAAACCAATCAGAACATTTCTCGACTACAATAAATTTAGTGCATGGGGGAATACATGTCTGCTTCCTGCATCCTTCCAGGTGAACCTGGTGTCTGAACACATCTGGTGCGATGACTTCCTGGTTCGTAGCTTCTACTTGAAGAACATGCAGACCAACGAAACGCGGACCGTCACTCAGTTCCATTTCCTGACCTGGCTCAACCAGAACGTGCCAGAGACCAGCCGAACACTACTTGACTTCCGCAGGTAGGGAGCTTCTTCAGAAAGTTTCAGAAAGCTTAAAATCAAACAGTCCACTCTCGTCCCTGGGGCATCAAAGGCTGCTGGGTTGTTTGTTTTTTTCCAATCCTCAGGCATCAGACACACGTGTATAAAGTCATTTGGCCTTTTTTTAGTTTTTAGTGCACAAACCTAACAGTGAAAGCAAAGCTGAAAAAATCTTGGGGCAAAACACAAAGTCAAAGGGAGTCAAAAACATGGACCAATAGCTCTCGCCATCAAGTTTTCTTCCATACAGGGTGTCAAGGTGTTTACATCAAGACACAACCGTCTGTCGACTCCAGCTTCTGACAAAACAGCTGTATTTGATTCCCCAGCATGAAAACCTATTGAATAAAGCTAGGATTTATTTTTTTAAACTGAATGTAGTAATTTTTCTAAATAAATCTTTAAGGGGAAGGGTTTCCTCTTATGCATCGTAATTTGACCGTTGACCCGTTGACAAAATGGAGAGAAACTAAACAGCCACGAGACGAGGAGCTGTGAAAAAGCAGCAATGTTATCCGTCACAGTAATACTACCTGCCTTTGAGTTCACTCCAACTCTTTAACCATGGCCTGCACATTGTATGTTTTTTAAACCTATTTTTCTGTAGTATAGTATAAAAGACTTCTTTACATTTTGCTTAAAGAGTTACTTGAAACTGATTTTCATTTGAAATGCATAAAGTACTTAAGCCAGCTTTTAATGTTGATAGAGAAAGCATTGAGGTTTCAGAAGCCGTCAAAGAAACTTTTTGGAAGTTCTCTTGAAATACACCTTTGGAGAAAAAACACTTTGATAACAGCATTCATTTCCACAGCAGAGCTGAGAAACACATTGTATGATATCATTCAAGAAAAATCACCACAGTCCATTTCTTCCCTCGTCTTTTGCTCTGGTAGAACAAAGGCAGCCTACGTTTTCATTTTGTAAGTGTACATAAGAAAAAACTAACCTACAGAGCAACGGTAGCGGAACATTTGGCTTTGTGTCTATGCTGTCAGTCTTCTCCACATGTAACTATAACAAGAAACTACAGATGGGAGAAATATTATATAAATAAATGTTTTTGCAGTGCTTTTCTTTTCTGTTTGTTCTGCTTGATATGTTGCAGTCCTTGACAAACTGGAACTCTCACTGATCGTTTTCTTTCATCCGGTGATGACTAGGCTAACTTTCAGGAGCCACACAGCTTTTGACATTGGTTCAGCAGCCTCTTCCATTGTCCTTTAGTTTTGGTGTACTCGTTCCTCATTTAGCACAAAGTCCATGCAACTCATCTGAAGGTTCTCAAAATTCATGAGTAGGGCATCAGAAGAGTAAAAAAGTCAGAAATCCAACCTTACAAAACAAATCCTCCAATGCACCTAAATCGTTTAGGCTTCCAAGGCTTGAATTTTGTATATGCAGTTTTATTACAGTTCAGAAACTGGTCAGGCTGTGCCATATATTAAAATCCAGTAGGTCATATGCGTGATGGTTCTTCTCTGACATTTTATTTAAAACAAAGATAAAGTGAAGGAGTCTAATAGAAACTCCTGAAGTTTGTTTTCCACCCTACTCCACCTTCCTGAGCCACAGAGGCTTTGAAAGGCTTTTGTGATTTCCTTACAGCCTAATGGCTTCAAACCTCACACTTCTCCAGGAGTTTTGACTTGTGATCCTGAGGTGCAGGCAGAAAAATATCTATATATCCTCTAAACATCCTGGGCACTTTCCACTCGATAACAGTGTTATTCAAAATGCATTGTGGATACTCTTCCAAAGTGATCCTTTATCTCCGGCGCCTTTATAACTGCTCTCCTTCTTTTCCCCTTCGACCTCTTTTAAACTGATATACTGTATTGCCTATTAGGTGTTAGCCGCCCTGGCCCCTATTCTCTGATTCCCTGTGGATTTTCTCAAGTGATAGACCCCAAGTCAGGTTTATATATAGGCCTGGTGTCTCCATTCTGCTGGCGCACATCAATTAAGTGGGATATCAAGAGTAAGAGTTTGTGGTCACTGCTATTATAAAAGGGTCTAGTGGGCGTCTCCATACACCATCAGTTAGGAAATATTGCCTTTACTCACAGGGCAGCTGGGTCAGAACACAATGAAGAAAGCACAGAGGGAGATATTTTTCACTTTTATTACAGCAGATATGGTGCTTTCATAATAGCAACCTGCCCTTTTCTTTTCCTTTTCCTTTTTCTTTTCTTTTTTGGTGTTGCCTTTTTTTCACCTCGACGATTTGAGGATACCGGCTGAAGTACCTCTCCATCATTTGCGCTTGTGCAGGCATGTTATTCACTAATCACACCAGCCTGACTGACCCGAAGCCTTGCTTACAAATCCTCTCTGTCCTTCCCCCCCTGTTTTACCAGCTAACTTGCGGTTGCCAGTGTCATTTTTGTGATGTTGCAGCTAGTAATATAAGCCCAGTTGCATAGTCACAAAAGTGATCATTGGAGACTGTGACTCTACAACCAGGGGGCCTCATGGGCCCTCCCCCCAACCCACCCTTTTACTCCTCTTTTTCCCAGTCTTCTCCTCCTCCCCTTATTTCTCCTTCTTCATCTCGCTCCTCCTTCTCTGTTCTCGCTGTGCCCAGTGACCTGAGATGACCTCTTGCCTTTTTGCTTGCTCATGGTTTGCTTGACTGCCTCCGGTCTCCCCTCCTCTCTCGCCATGCTTCCTTTTCCTCTCTTGGTCGCTTTTGTCTTTCTTGCTCCCCCCCGGTATCTGTCTCTCCTCCTCTCACTTGGCTTTAGTCTGTTCCTTTTTTCTGTGTTGCCTGGTGATTCCTGACTTAGGGTCTAATACTTTGTCCTTATATAAACAATAAATTAAACTTATTTGGGGATTTTTTTGGATTGTCCAGTCAGTCATCATATGTGCTGGTATCAGATTCTTATACTAGCAAAGCATAGCCTCGAATTTATTATGCATGTTTTATAAACTACTTTATTTAAAAACTACTACTACAATAAATCGTGTAAAATAGCCGTCCATCCATTTTCTTCCACTTATCCGATGTGAGATGCAAATTGGGGATTTCCAGTACATGTTTATATATTTGTGGTTAACACTTTAGAAGCACGTGCTTTAACCCAAACTTTGGCCTTTTCCTATGTAAGTAGTTTTGCTACCTAAATCTAACAAGTAAGTCAATATAGACTTTAAAATAAAAGTCTAAAATGTCATACTAGCCAAACTCCAGTCTACTGTGTCTCAGATTTCCACCATCACCAAAGGATAACATTTCTTTCCAACCTGCTAATGTGGACTTTGCTGGATCTTCTATATGCAAAGGGGAACAAACCTGACAATCACTTAATGTATATAGTGAAATGAATACTTGAATGAATACTGAAACATGTGTGTATAAGCTTAGTTGTATCAAATAGGCAGATCCGGGATCAGTTTCATAATGGGGAAATTTGCATGTACTGCTTACAGGCAGATTGCAAATGGTGGCAGTGTCACATTTCATAAGTTATTGTCACTAAAAATACATTTTTAAGTGCTACAGGGCTGCTACATGTTGATGCATGGGTTGTGTAGACATTATTGTGTTTGAAATAATGGAACACGCCCAATTAAAAGCATGAGAAAAACATGACCTCATATTGCAAATGTGTTTGATCGGAGAAATGGTGACCTTGTTGTACATTTTTGTTGGTTTACAGACAACAACAGGATCTTTCACAATATTGATCTAAAAATGCTAATGCATTTAAAGAGCGGACATATTCTAAGTCTTTCATTTCTGTCCGTCAGGCTGCCGGTCTGTATCTTTCACCATCTCTCTCTATCGTCATCCACGCCATCGATTTTTTCCGCTCTCTTCTCCGCCTCCCTTTCTGGCTTTTGATCCCCCTCTTTCTATCTGGCTCTCCATCAAGCTAGTATCTCTCTTACGGGGCATTTCCTTTGAATCTCACGCCCTGCTATACACCCACACCCCAAAACTACCACCCCGCCTACTGGCCATCCTCTGCTGGCTGTTTCCATGGATACATCACTTTTGATTGTCTCTAGTGAGGTCTGACTTTTCAATTTTAGTGGGGCGGTGGATGAAAATGTGAGGGGAATTTTGGTGATCGGGCTTTTTTTTTTTTAACTCAAGCTTGTGTAATGTTGCTTACTGTTTTGCCCTGCAGGAAACCCCAGGTATAACCCACTGCTTACGTCATTTGTTTAGCTACAAAGTGACAATTTTATAATTATACTTGCTTTTTTCTTCTTCTTTTGACCTCTTGCAATAATAAGATATATACATTTTTAACTTAAGTGCAGTAGCTCAGGATATGAATTATTTCCATAACAAAAAGAACAAAGACAAATAACTGATCATAATTTTTTTCATCTTAATGCCCTATTTTTACTTCCCACTACACCCTGTTTAAATAAGTTTTTTAAGACGGTCATAAATTTTAATTATTAAACATAAATGACCACAAAAACTTCAAGTTCAAGAAAGGAAAAGCATCCAAAGAATATCCATCCAAAGAAGCCTCAAACTGCAAGTTTGAGGCTTCTTTCTCTGACTAAAAAGGCCACACGCATGCACACACACACACACACACATACACACAGCGTACCTTTACATAATGTGTTTCAGATGAATATTGTTATTTTGAGTTTCACCATAAAATAGACTTAGACATGATCTCCAGCTGGGATCAAACTCAGCCTTTCTGCTGCTTTCTCAGATGGAAGCTGTGAGTTTGTGCAGATCTGCTCACTGCTGTGTTTTTTGATGAACAAGGCGCAAAGTTGTTGTTTTTTTTTTTTAACCTCAGTGTTTAAAAAAAAAAAAAAAGAAGAAGAAGAATGTGGTGTTCCTCATACTGTTGACGTCTTTCATGCATAGGTGACAGCAGCCACAGAATCTCTTCTGTTGTGGAATATTATGATGAATATTACGATTTCTTTCATAATATAAATGTCTGTGTGATTTCTCGTGATTGTGTTCAGCTATACTGATTTTGAAATGTACATGAGCCTCAGTAAAAAAAAAAAAAGTACTATTTCATATTGTGAATGAAGGATGGCTCTCAGATCTTTTCAAATTTGGTTTAAATTAAACTGTGCAGCGCATAAGGAACCTCCCCTAACTGCAGCCTATTATATGTGCTAGAAGTAAACAGTAAAGCAGGTTTTTGAAACAGCTTGTACATTGTGGTGTTACTACATGAGACTACAAATTCTAATAATACAACCCCATTTCGGAAAAAGTAGAGACATTGTGTAAAATGTAAATAAAAACAGAATACAGTGATTTGCAAATCTCATGAACCCATATTTTATTCACAACAGAAACAACAGATCAGATGTTTAGATTGTGTAAATGTGACATACAAAAATAGGTCATTCAGAATTTGATGGCAAAAACACGTGTTAAAAAAGTTGGCAGAGGGCCATGTGTAGCGTCCTCGTTTATTTAACATCAGTATGTGGACATCTGGGGCAAGCAGGATAGTTCAGCATCTGAATTCAGTTTCAAAGCCGTGCTGTTGTAATGATGCAGTATGCAGTTTAACATTGTCTTGCTGAAATATGCAAGGCCCTGAACGAGATGATGGGACCATGTGTTGCTCTAAAACCTGTATATACCTTTGAGCACTGATGGTGCCATTCCAGATGTGCAAGCTGCCATTTCCATAGCTACTAATGCACGCCCATACAACCAGAGATGCAGACTTTTGAACTGAACCTTTGATGCTAATAACAAGCCAGATGGTCCCCTCTTCTCTTTAGTCTGGAGGGCATGGCGTCATTGCTTTCCAAAAAATTTCAAATTTCAATTCATCTGACCACAGAACAGTTTTACACTTTGCCTCAGTCCATTTTAAATGGGCTTTGGCATTTCTGGATCATGTTCACAGATGGCTTCTTCTTTGCACAGTTGAGTTTTATCCTGTATTTGTGGACAGCACAGTGAACTGTCTTCAAAGGCAATTATTTCTGGAAGTGATCCTGAGACCATGCAGTGATTTCCATGACAGAATGATGACTGTTTTTAGTGCAGTGCCACCTAAAGGCCGGAAGATCATCAGCATCCAGTACTGATTTCCAGGCTTGTCTTTGAGCACTGACATTTCACCAGATTCTGTTATTGTGGTTTCTGTTATTGTGCACTGCAAGGAATGAGATATTGAAAGTGCAGGAACATTATTCTTAAATTCTCCCACAATTTGTGTGTGCAGTGTTTTCTGCAGATTTGCGAACCTCTGCTCATATTTACTTCTGAGAAATTCTCCCTCTCTAAGATGTCTTTTTTATGTTACTGACCTGCTGCCAGTTAACCTAATTAGTTGCAAAATGTTCCTCCAGCTGTTGCTTTTAAGTACCACTTACTTGTCCAGCATTTAATTGCCCCATCCCAACTCTTTTGAGATATGACGCTGCTGCCAAATCTAAAATTATCTGCAAATAATTGTGTTATGTTTATTTACATTTTACACAGCATCACACCTTTTTTGGATTAGGGCTCTGTTATTAAATTGTACGCTATACCATGGTAGGTGGTATGGGACAAATTGGTGCATTTTTTGGCAGTGATAGTCATATTGAGTACCAGTTTTGACATGAAAAAAACATGCTCAAATTATAAGTAGTTTTGTGCAGGATGTTTTTTCTCATTTTTTGAAGCCTAGATGTGCTCGTGGTGACTGTATGTGATGCTGTACCTGTGATATTAATCAGAGATCCTCCAGTATTAAGTCTTACCATTCTAAAGCCATCTGGGCAACTTTTTGGAGATGTTTAAGTTAACACTTTAATTTTGTTTAAAAAGGCTTAAAATATTTAAACATTTAATTTTTTCCTTGCAGGTTTTACTTCATCTATGCATGAACAGCTAAAATAAATAGCCAAGAAGAAAAGTGTACTTACCTTCATCTTTATTACTATGAGCAGATATGCATTCTGTCACACAGATAAAGCTGGACTGAACCTCAGCTATGCAATTGCAACAATACAACAACACCATTGGCTCCCTTATTTCCCAGTTCAGCTGTTATAAAGCAGATAATTGGCTCCTTAAAGTATTTTTTTCTGTTGATTTCTATGATGGATTCCATAAGCCATATCTCTCCCTTTTTATCATCACTGTGTTAATACTAACTTTTTCTTTTTGTCTTGTTTTTTTTTTACAGGAAAGTTAACAAGTGCTACCGGGGGCGCTCATGTCCTATCATAGTCCACTGCAGGCAAGTATGCTAATAACTAAAGCAGAATGCTTTTTATAGTGGCTTACTCATAGGGTTCTAGCTTATATTATATACCAGTGATATCAAATGCATTCTGTTTTCACAGAGATGTGCTGCATTATGCTGGCAAACTCGCAAACAAGCACAGATCTTTTAAAGTTACTGGTAAATTGTTTTAAAGGTTTTTTTCAGAGGATTTGAAACTCAAATTGCCCAGGTCCTTTGTGGTTTCTGACCTCCAGTCCACATCACCATTTAATTTCCCACCAACTGCCATGTCACTTGTCAGCATGTGTGGGACGACAAACATTTTAAATGAGAGATTAGCCAAAAAGTTGTGATTTAATTTGACAAACTGTCCACGGAGGAGGGTAACTTTTAATTGGAGGCAGTTCAAAGCTTGCAGCTTGCCGGTCAGAGCCAGTGGGTGAGAGGGAGAGAGGGTAAATAGAAGTAGGCAGGGTTGCAGCTGTTGTGTTTGCATATGTGTGTGTTTTTGTATAATCACATCTGCATACCCCTACCACCTGAGGAAATAACTCAGACCAGTGAGACATAATTAAATTGGTATTTAGCAGAAAAATCTGCCACAGTTTTTTTTGTGCAAGCATCCTCAGATGATTGGATTAAAAAGGAAAAAAAACTTCAATAACAGATAGTCCTTATTTCTGTCTGCTCACTATTCCACCAAATGATCTATTATTTAATATGGTGCAATGGCTCCACTGTGATGAAACTGTACATTTCTCGCTCTAACTGCTAGTCTATACCAGAGCATTAAACCTGCCGTTATGGAGCACCAGCCACAGCAGCTGGAACATCCTGAATTTTCTCAGCTACTCTTATGACACTTACTTACTCTTATGATGGCGCAAATCTTTCAATTTGACGCGTGTTTATTGCTTTAGAGGTTTCGAATTTTAAACAGTATTTGTTGGTATGTGCCATGCCGGGCCATGGACATCAAAGCAGTTCTATTTATATAGCAGCATTTTGCAACTGTCATCTCGAGACACTTTACTGTTAAGTTGAAGACCAGACAATATTAGAGAGAGAACCTATACAATCAAATCTTCCTCTTTGAGAAAGCACATGGTGAACGTGAGGAGAAAGAACCCCCTTTTAACAGGAAGAGTGCAGAGAGAGACAATAAACAACATATAGGACTAAACACATACTACAGGAGAGAGTAAACAAAAGTTATTTACATGTAGCAGTGGCATATAACTGAGAAGTCAAAAGACAGGAATGGATAAGAAATGCTCAATGCTTCATGGGAAGTCTGCCAACAGCCTGAGGGCTCACGGTCACCTAATCAAGCCCTAACTATAAGCTTTATCAAAAAGGAAGGTTTGAAGCCTAATCTTTGGAGTAAAGAGAATATTTCTGTCTCCCAAAAGCAAACAAGAGAGAGGAGCCTGATAGCTGAAGGCTCTGCTTCCTATTCTACTTTTGGAAGCTTGCACGTAAGCCTGTAGTCTAAGAGCGAAGTGCTCTATTGAGATGAAATGATACTATGAGGCTCTTAAGAAATGATAGGGTCTGATTCAGGACCTTATTCAAGAAGAGGAAAGGGGATTTTAAATTCAATGCTGCATTTGCCAAGGAGCCACTAAAGAGAAACTAACATGGTTGAAAGATGAGGTCTCTTTCTAGTTCCTGCAGTACTGTCGCAGTGATGTTTAAGATCAGTTGCAAGCTTTTTAGGTATCTTTCAGTGCAACGGAATAATAAGGAATTACAATGGCCAATCCTAGTCCTTTCAAGCCAAGGGTTTCATATTTGATCCGAGAGTTTTTGAGACAATGATGTAGAGGTCAGTGTGAAATAAACTGCACAATTCATTTTTAAGGAATAAATTGCAAAATAGATATGATAAAATATATATATATATATATATATATATATATAAAATATTTATTTTTTTTTTGTCAGAAGGATCACTAAACGGTTAAAGAAAATTTAAATTTTCTGGCAATTATTTCATGGTTCATGCTTTAAAGGCCTAGTAGTAACAGACATATAGAAGCTAGCATGACAAGTTTTTGTATAATGGAAATAAAACCTTTTGACAATTTGATTCATTCTCCTCCCAGAACAGCCAACAATGCCACTGTGGTGCCATTTTACTGTACATACGAGTATGTCATTACAGTAAACAAATAAAACTAAAAAGACACTTTGTGCAATGTATTATGACAGCAGCAAAAATAAGAAATTTAAATCACAACGCAAATAGTTATGTCTCTTAATGAAATTCCTGCAGTCTGTATGCAATGTGCATGTCTAAATTTTCGTTCGGAAATAAATATGAGCACCCCCAAAATCTGACTCAATCTGTTCAGTGTTCTTGGGACATATGAGCAAGATATGCTCATATGTCAAACAAAGTTATGTTTGACATGTATGCAGAAATGTTCAAGGGCAACAAGCATGTGCAAAACAGCTGCTATTAGGGTTTGTAGGACAAGTACATACAGCTATGGTGAGCGCAGAGGTTGACATGCATCATTCCAACATAGTCTGGCAGTTTGAAAGAGTGATAAAATCTGCCTTAGAAGGTATCACATGTGTTTAGGATCAAGTCACAGCTTTCAAGAGACTACAGTTTTAATGCAAGATTGGACAAATATTTCTAATACTTTGTTTTGTATTATTTTTACTCTTAAGTTGTTTTTCAACCCAAAATATATGGTTTTGGCTAGATTAAAACCTGTTTGAAATTTTTGATGAATGAAGTCAATATGAGACATATTTAAAATATCAAATACATTATTTTGAAAGTGATGCTGACACAAGAAAACAACAATTTGTGCTTACAAACACAGTTAAAGACAAAATGATTTTTTTTTAAATTGATCAAGTCAGCCTGTCAGAAATTTACTTATTTGATAAAAATAGTTTTCACACCAGCACAGCAGGAAAAAATCTGTAATTTTTTTTCTTTTTTTTTTTAATATGGATTCTTTCTGCTTATTGATTTTCCCCTCCCTGCTGAAATTATAAAGTTCACAGTGACACCAGAAATCTAATCAATCATTACATTAAAAAGTTCACAACATATAAAGAGCAGGAGGCTTTAAATCTGGCTGTAACCACGCAGGAGAAAAAAAACAGACTCTCTACAAAAATATTGAAGGACTGATTAATTTATATTTCTTGGAGCCAGCATGACTTTATTTACATCTTATATCATGGAAGTCTATTTCTTCTATGCAGTGGACTAGTTTTGGCTTCAGACCTTTTGCCAGACCTACTGATGATTGGAAATTGCACAGATGAACAGCTTTACTTAAGAAGGCTCCTCACTAAGTGAAGTGACCCATAAGTATCTGTGCGGCAGCCATAATAAGAGTGGGTTGAATTCCCTAAATACCAAGGAAAGGTGTTTCATTGTCTCCTATTTTATCTTCTTTAGCATATGATGTGCTGAATCAACTTTAATGAAAGGAAAGGAAATATTGCTGTAAGTAATGCACCATCATACTGTCTGGACAAGCAGTCAACATAACTAATAAGCAATCCAGATCATTGTCTAAACTTCTGCTGCTTTTTTCCATCATATGTCATATTTTGGTGATATGTGGATATTTTTTGAACTTCCAGTTTATGAAACCGACAAGCAAACTATAAACATTGATCTGCTTTATTAAAATCTGCATGTTATGAGTTTGTTTCCGAGTTTGAAGCACTCTGTGTATTTAGAAAAGTCCCCTTATAAAAAGAGATCATGATAAAATTATCAAAGTGAAGTTTACATTGATTATGTACTCATTTTGAGAGTTTCTGTAATGCCGGCTTTTAGGGGGTACCACAAATTAAAAATTTTATTCATAAAATTTTAATAAAAGTAAGCATTAAAGCGGATCATCTGTTCAGCAGGAGGAGAAAATCTGAGTGGAAAGCTGGGGAAGCCACATTTCTTAACCCACCAAAACAAGTTCTAACAGTTAGAGAGCTATCGCTTTTTATGCTGGATATTTTCTGGGTAGTAAGGTTTGAGTGGCAGTGAAGGCTCTCCAGTGATTAATGCACTTCGCATGCGTTTAGATGCTTATAAAGACAAGATTCGGTCAATTTCTAACCTCAATTTGGACGAGTCCAATTACATTCCTAAACCCAATGGGCCAATCATATCTAAGGCTGCGATAATAAAGAGACATAAACTTTCATGTTCATGCTGTAGAGACTTTCACTTAGAGCTTCTGAATGATTTTGTCAAAGCCAATTGTGCACAGCCATTTATCACTGTAATGCATACAGAGGGCAGAGTGAAGCAGTCAGAGTGAGGAGTGAGCATACTGAAGAGTGCAGATGCAGAAATTCAATAATCACACAGCAGCGTTCTCTCTTTTTTCCATCCTCTGTCTTTTTCTATCTCGTCTTTCTCTTTTCCTTCCTCCTTGCCTCTTTCCATGTCTATCACTTTAAACAGAGTCAGAGGAGGCGGCAGACATCTTGACATGTTTACTCACAGCCCTCAGGCGTGTGCTGACACGCACACACACATCACATATCTTTGATCACTTTGTAATGATCCTGGCAAGGTGCAGCGATACGATAGAGCTATAATCATACCGTAATAACCTGTATAACACACACATGAACACACACAAATCTAGTGTGTAAGATCAGAGTATCTCTGTAGAATAGGCACATACACACTCACATGCTGCAGTGGCACTTCTCAATTACTGCAGAAAATAACAAAGGTCCCAGTGAAAATGAAATATTCAGAAAGTATGGACCCATGCCAGCATGCACACACAACCACACACACACACTCGTGTGCGCACACCAGCGCATGAAATAGACTGGTAGGGGTGCAGACATCAATTTTCAACACTTGAAATAAATCTTGGATGGAAAATATTCCCTCCACATACAAAGCAGAGCGTAATTCAGTTTCTGCACACTGTGTTCAGTTTGTGTTTGTTTATTTCAGAATAGACAAACATACATTTACTCCTATGTCTCTAAAAACAGGTTTACATTTTTGATGTTTTAAAAAGAACCCCTCAGTCTCTCGTTTCCATAATTGTACACGTTTGAAGTTGCTTATCCCCTTGAAATGGCATTAGAAGACTTGTAAACCTCGATGTATTAAATCTTTCTGATTGATGCTCGCTTGCTTAACACTGGAGTCGGGTCACGTCTGTCTTAACTCCAGAGAACAACAAAGAAAGACAATAACATGAACATGGAAGAGGATATAAAATAAATATAGTAACTGTAAACCTGAAGGTGTTACTCAGCTTTGCAAGCTTGCCAGCTGTCCTGCCAAGTGATGTTAAAGGTCTATAAACATTTCAGTGTAATATTTTTTTCCTGGGTTATATGATGTTATTTAAAACTGTATGAGACACTGAAAGAACATTTAGTCCTCCTTGTCTGAACTTGAAGAAGTTGACATGGTGGAAGATCTGATCATGATAATGCAATGTGTAATTATCTCTAATCAGTACTCTCTCACATTCAGTCGCTCACATTTTTACCTAATTCGGTACATAACTGATATAAAATCATGAATACAGTTGTCGTCATGGGTGTAGATTTATAATAGCATGGTTATGAGTGAAGGTTATAATAGCATGCACTTAGTGATTACTATACGTATGACATCATATAGCAGCAAAGTGAGTAATGTAAAGTAACATTATGGAAATTAAAGTAGAATTATAATTAAAAACATCAAGTGACAGGAATTAGAAAATTGCTTAATTGCTGATAAGCAACGATATGACGTTATCAGACAAATTTAATTAATGCTTCTCCGTCTGTCTCTCGTCCTCTTGCATTCTCTCTCTCGCTCTCATATCCTACCCTCATACTCTGTCTCTCATCCACCTGAGCAGCGATGGTGCTGGAAGAACTGGGACCTACATCCTGATCGACATGGTCCTCAACAAGATGGCTAAAGGTAGGTGTTGCCTATCCCACCTCCCCCTTCCTTTTTGCCAGTGCGGAGAAGGTGCAGTTTGCTGGCCCTCCCTGTACTCTGAACGGAGAAATAAAAAGCACGGCTGTCAAATTATTCCCACTATCATTGAAGTTATTGCTTTTTGTAAAGTTGGATGATTGCATTGAAAATAATGACATTTAATTAGATCATTACAGTGATGAGTAGCTACGAACAATGACATTTTCCATTAGCACACTCAATCACTGTTACTTTCTGCCTCTGAGCCAGAGAAAACAAGCTGATTTTATAAATATATTATTAGTTATTTTTTATTAGCTTTTGCTTAATTACTGCAAATGAATATCTGTTTCATTATCTCAGTGGATGCTCCGCTGCTTTGGCACCATGCTGCAGCTTGTTTTTCTCCTGTCTCGCCAACAAAACACAGTTAAACTCGGTAAAATCCAGACAAAGAGCAAGTGTGATTTTCATGACATGATGACAGAAAAGAGAGCTAAAAAGAAGTGGAGACGTAAAATAAGTGTGCAAGCTGTTGGTAATTAACCTGAACTGACCATGAATTGTTTATTTGAAGCGCCATCAGGACTCACAGCCAGTGCATTTTAAGCACATTATAAGTGCTTGATAATTACTATAATTACAGTATGATATAATAACACAGTGCGTAATTATGAAAGAGACTGAATATTTTAAGGGGCAGTGACGGTTCTTGATATC
This sequence comes from Tylochromis polylepis, assembly GCA_015107715.1. Lineage (NCBI taxonomy): Eukaryota > Metazoa > Chordata > Actinopteri > Cichliformes > Cichlidae > Tylochromis > Tylochromis polylepis. The sequence continues at coordinate 33,574 of VVHJ01025691.1, forward strand.
ATGTTAAGTGAAGTCTCCTTTCCTGAAATTCATGTTGATTATATTCATTTATTTACAAAATATTTTGATTTATCTTTAACAAAACAACTTCCTTTTACTTCCTCCATTCATGTGGTTCGATTTGTTTATAAGCCTGAGCCTGTAATTACACATCTGACTAGTCTCTTTTGATGTCTTTCAAATGAAAAGTCTCTAATTGAGTATTTGAAAAGGTAGGTAATGTTAATAAGATAGATGTTTAGTGTGTGTCAGTAAAGTCTCTCTAAAAAATGATTCCTCATGAGGACATAGTTGGTGTTTTGGTTACACGATGTAAAGACAGAAGGTGATCAATCCAAGTACACAGTTTCCCCTGATTGGACATTTGTGTGTATGTGTGCGTATCTTTTTGCTCCTTTGTAAGTGTGTGTTTGTCCTGTGGTGGTGCTGCTGTAGCAGAACGAGCTCCTGGGTCTTTAATTCCAGATCAAAGGGTCAGTTTGGGCTTCGGTGGCCGTTTCCCAGGCTGTCACACTGTGATGGGGGCCCCTCCCAAGCACCAAGGGGCCAGGGAGGAATGGGTGGGAGTTGGTGGATGCGAGGGGGAGAGTCCTCCGTATCCTTTTATCTCCTTCCCAAATCCTTCCCATTCCTAACTTGTCTGTTTAAAAAAAAAAACTAATGGGCCACTGAAGGAACATGAAATTAATTCATCTAATAACAAGTAACTTTTGCCTTGGATATATTTAAACAAAATATTTTTTTTTTGACTGACAGCAGGGGGAGTAAGTCGATATCAGCAGAGAAAGTAATGTAAAAATGTTTTGTTTTCTTTGCTAAGTAAAAGAGGAGATTAAAAATGATGTGAAGTGTAGCAGAAGCTACTGTGGCAACAAATTAGAGCAATGAGCATTTTCCTGCTTGACATCGAATTAACACATTAGCTGTGGGTCAAAAGTTTCCATTAACACTACACTCAAAATATATATGAAGTTGTGAAACATGCAAAAAGTTATCCTTTGCTGCCATTTGATTTTACAACTTAAATAAAACATAATTTCATTTTATTCTATTATTATTAGTCTGTATATAATGGATTACCATAGCTATGAAGCCTTCCCCCATCAGTTTGTGGACTCAGCTCAACTTTAGCTTTGTGCATCCATGCACTGTATGAATGCATGTACAATTAGAATTATCTGGTAAATTAAATAGATTGCTGGGTGCTTATTTTATTCTGCCAGTGAGATTTTTCTGTTTAAAATGCAGCTGCACAAACACAGTCGACACTCGAATCAGCTCAGGTGAAGCCTAACAGACAGGTACAGTAGGTGGGCGACACCTCACTGAAAGTGACTCAAAGCTCTTAATAATTTATAGCCTTAACCCCTGATAAATTGTAAAAGCATGAGTCATAAAAAAAATAATAATAAAACACACTCCGTTAATTTGTTATAAAAAGCAAATTAGCAATAGAGATTGAAATTATTTTTAAGCACATCTTAAAAATAATTGGAAACCAGATTAAAAAATTAAAAAATAAATAATGAGCACAAACAGGAGTAGAACCATAGTCTCCTACATGAAAGTACCATCACATGAGGCCTTTGTCAGTCCATTGCGAAGGCTGTCACTTTGGACACCCAGCCGTTTCAAGCTGGTAAAACTTCATTTATTAAGGATCTTCATGTTTGTTTGCTCCACTTTGTGAATAAGCCTGATAAAGGCCCATTCTAAATCAAAGCCTAACTCTCCCCGTCCTCTCTAAGATATTAAACAAAATATTTTGTTCTCTTTTTCAAAAGAAAATCATCTTTTCTTTGAGTGACGTAATCGGACCGTGGTTGGGAATTGCTAGAGAGGTTTATTGTGAGTATCAAAGTGGATTTCACCATTGATAAAACAGTGTGAAATCTGTGTTAGGTAGAGTGTTTATGTGAGCAGAAAAATAAGATTTTGACAGCACTTTATGTTTTTACTTTATTTTATTGCCTCTGAAGATGTTTCATAAACTGGGGGAGTTGTGAAATCTGCTGAACCAATACAGGAGTGTGTAATCCCTCGAGGTAAAGCATGAAAATCAGCAGAAGCAAAGTTAGAAGACTCTCCCTTGGTCTGAGGTGTGCGAGCCAACCAGTCTGACAGTTTCTTTTCTTTGACTGTCACTATCAGCTTTACATTTGCTCATTTAAAAAGATACATTTCTTTGCTCAGCACTGTCTTTTTGGGTCAAATTTGAGGTATGTTTACTTGAGTACTTTGATTTTTTTAATTCCAGTATACATACTGTAGTACTGCTTTACCATATTTCAAGGGGATATTTTATCCTAGGTGTTTATATCACATATACAAACCACATGATCGTCTTCTAACATGTTAAAGATTTTCATAAACTACATTGCATAAAATGAAGTTTTTAATGTGCAAAGTAGTTAAAGTAATTCATCTGGAAAAGACTAACATGAAACAGGTGCCTAAAAAGGCCAAACAGAGGATTAACTTATGAGTTTAGTGCTTTGGTTTTCCAGCCAATGGTTGTAACCTCTTTGGTTTACTCTCTGTGTTCATCACCCATGTTTCCAAATAAAATGGCCCAGATAACAGCATAACACAAAGGCGAAGTTTCATCTGTAGCAAGAATATATTTTCCTCCAGATCTGGTTGAGACCAAAACAGAGCTAATGCTCATACATTAGTTTTACTATGAAGTTATAATTAAATCAATTATTGCAGCTTTAATTAGGAGTTTTGCTTTGGCTTTTGCTTGTATGCTATTTCTTTATGATGTACTTATGCTCATTTTACAGCTCAGCACTGTACGTGTGTCTACAATTAGTTTAACTGAAAATGTGCTCATTACCAAAAGTTAACTAACTAAATTATACAAAATCACAGGCAACTAATAGACTACAAATGTATAAAATTAAAGGTGCTGCCATTGCTTTGTAACAGTGAAAAGTAACAATCATCCACAAAAACTTATCATCTCCAGAAAAAGTTTTAAAAATAAAGTTTTAAAAGATTTGACCTAGCTTACCTACATGCAATCAATAATGTCCGTAGACTGTAAGATAGATTTGTCTTCTTCAATTTAAGCCACTGTATGTTTGCAAGTGCTTAAAGATTAAATAGGTGATTGTAAAATCTAGGCTCAAAGTGCCCTGTTGAAAAGAAGATAATATAGGTTTGTATATAAAATGAAATACCTGAAAAACCTGGTTTGCCTCTTCTACATCACTTTCTCAGCTCTACTTTCCTCCTATTTTTTTTTTTTTTTTCCTGAGAACCTT